>PVLC010013609.1:0-32939 GCA_004027655.1 Graphiurus murinus | reverse complement strand
TGGGGACTGATGAGTTGCCTGGAGGCTGATGGGTAGTCCGGGGACTGATGGGTAGCTTGGAGGCTGATGGGTAGTCCGAGGGTTGATGGGTAGCCCAGGGGTTGATGGGTAGTCCAGGGGCTGATGGGTATCTTCATAGATTACTCTGGAGGAATGGTGACAAATGTGTTCCAAGACCTAGAAAAAAGCCGTACCATAAGTTGTAGCTTATCCCATCATATTTTTTTATTGATAGTATGGCTGCCTTTTTTATGATAAGACAGAGAGAAATGATGACACAAACCACTGAGAAGCTTAGTAACAGACTCTAAAGGGAACGATTTTAAAGGAGCCACTTAAATATACATGTTCTGATCCATAGATGGACTTCTGTAGGGATTTAATAATTCTTAATATTATTTATATCTAGGATAAGTGATTCACTTTAAAAGAGGTATAGCATAATTTGCGTGTGGCCTGTGCTTCCTGCGTTCCTCACTTGGCAGCAAGTCGAGGCCACCTGGTGTTCTACAGAGAGGTGCAGGGCAGGGCACAGGCAGATAAGCCGGCAGGAGGCAGGAGCCCCGGGCATTTGGAGGACAGCACTGGCCAGAGGCCAGGAGCTTGGTCAGGGAGCGGCGGGAGCGGCGGGAGCCTCTGTGTGCAGGGGCCAGTGGGGCAGGTGAGCGCCTCCATTCCACGCCCCTCTCTGTGCAGATAGATATTAAAGATATCTTCTGTATTTTTAATTCTTTTTTTTTTCTTTTTGGTACTGGGGATTGAACCCTGGGACATTCTACCTCTGAGCTATACTCTCAACCCTATTAGCTTCTTTTGAAACAGGATCTAGATAAATTGCTGAGAGTCTTGCAGGCCTCCCAAGTACTGGGATTACAAACTTGTGTTACCGTGCCTGGCTCTCTTATGTATGTATGTATGTACATATTTTTGTGGTACTGGGGACTGAATTCAGGACATTCTACTTCTGAGCTACACAGTTGTATTTTATTATTTTATTTTGAAGCAGGGTCTCACTAAATTGCAGACAGCCTCACTAAGTTGCTGAGGCTGGCTGCGAACTTGTGATCCTTGTGTCTCAGCCTCCCAAGTACGGGGATTACAGGCATGTGCCATCATCATGCCTGGCTTTTTATTATTATTATTATTATTATTATTATTATTATTATTATTTTGAAACAGGATCTTGCTAAACTGCTGAGGCTGGCCTTGAACCTGTGATCCTCCTGTCTCAGCCTCCCAAGTACTGGGATTAAAGGCATACTCTGCCACCACTGGCTGTATTTTTAAAAGTGGATATCATGTATCACTAACACACTAAGTACTCAAATCTGTGTGCCCAAGAACCATAAGTATCTTTTTTTGTTTTGTTTTGTTTTGTTTTGTGAAAGTGGGAGAGAGATACTATTTATCATTAGAGTGTTCCAACTTGAAGGTGTTTAATAACTTGGATACACAGAAGTGGCTTCATTTGTATCAAACCTGGGCATTGTTTATTTGTTACCAAACACCCCATTTTACTGAGCTTCTTCTGCTTCTCTGGACCTGGCTCTGTGTGAACACCAGCAACCTGGTGTGCATGTAACTCCTGAGGTACTCGGGCTCCTGATTTCATTGAAGGGACCTCTGTGCCTTGGAGAGATGAAGAGACTGCTGCAGGCCCTAGCTGCAAATTAAAATGTGAAAGAAAACCCCCTGGACGTGGTGGTGAGCCTTCTCTCCCTTCAGCCTTCTTTCCCCTTGATGTTTTAGAGACAGTAAAGGCAGAGAGCGCATGAAGAGTATCTAAGACAAACTTTCTCTGCTTCCTGTCATTCGTGTCTTGCTAAGAGAAGCCCGGGCTTCCGATGTGGACCTTGGCATTACGCCCAGAGCCAGAGCCGGGCATTGCGCAGTTTTAGAACTGGGTTTTCCACCAAATACCACACCTCTCACTTCCACGACAGTGGCTGTGTGTCTTGACGGAGCCGTCTGGGAGTCTGGGAATGACCATTCTCTTCTGGCTTTTACAAAAGGTATTGTTTCTCTCGACGGCGCTCTGCAGCTGAAATGGACTGTACAAAAGGGTTATCGATCATCATTTGAGCTGCCTGCAGGGCTGCGGAAACCTCTCCACTCGAAGGAAGTGCCCACAGAGTAGCCACGGTGCGTCCTGCTAGCCTGGGGACCAGAGATCAAGGGCTAGCCTGGAGAGGTTCATCTGGGAAGGTGCTTTGCACCAGCCATCTCCATGGTGAAACAGGGTCTCGCTAAGTAGCTAAGGCTGGCTGTAAACCTGTGATCCTCCTGTCTCAGCCTCCCAAGTACTAGGATTACAGGCAGACACCACTAGGCCTGGCTGGATTCAGTCTTTTATTAATTGGTTAGTTGACTGATTTTATTTTCTTTCTATAGCTTTATTGAGGTATAATTGACAAATAAAAGTAGTATATATTGAAAGCGTGCAATGTGATGTTTTGATATTGTGTGAATGATTGTCACTAGCAAGGTAATTAAAAGGTACTTAGCATACCTATCACCTCACATAATTACTTACATTTGTGTGTGTGTGTATGTGTATGTTTTGAGTACACATAAGATCTAGTCTCTTAGCACATTCAAGGACACAGTCCAGTATTCTTACCATGCTGTACATGAATCACAGACACAACCCAAGGCTGGGTGAGTGGATAGAGGAGGCAGGGATGTACGTACAATGGAGTACTTCTTTACTTTCTAGTCCAAATATGCCTTCCTAAGACATTCTTTTTGTTAGGTTCTCTGCAGGTAATGCCACCTCTTTGCAAGAGTTTATGGCAGACTCTAAGGGGCCAGGCTGGTGCTGGCCTGCCCAGGTGTCAATCAGCTGTACTCACACCTGGACCCATTCCAGGAGCCGTTCTCTAGGAACACCCAACCCCGGGGGAGGACGAAAGTTAGGACATCTCTTTTTTTTTTTTTTGGTACTGGGGATTGAACTCAGGGGCATTCTACCTCCGAGCTACATCCCCAGCCCTATTTTTTATTCTTTATTTTGAAACAGGGTCTCGCTAAGTTGTGGAGTGCCTTACTAGGTAGCTGAGGCTGGCCTCAAACCAGGATCCTCCAGTCTCAGCCTCTCAAATGCTGGGATTACAAGTGTGTGCCACCACGCCCGGCTTGAGCTGCTCTTCTTAGTGGATAAAAAGTGCCCCTCCCCAAACTGTGCTGCAGTGGGGGAACCTAGGGGCAGAAACCCCAGAGGTGGGGACATCTGTCATTCCACTGGGTCCTTTTTCTATAAGGAAAGCCCTGTCATAGAAAGGCCCCCTCTCCAGCTCTTTGGAAACTGGATCAGCAACAGTGAGGCTTTCTCATGGCTGTCTGGAAAAGCCAGGCACTTGTGGGCTGTGGCAATGCTGAGAAATGTCTCCCTCTGGAGTGGGGACTCCAGCCAGGAGCAGAAACTCCCAACACGGGATCAGTTGGAGCCTCTCTGGTCTGTCCCCTGGCACGCCAAACCAGAGGCCATTGTGCCCCTCTGTGGCCTTAAAATCCAGGTGGGCCTCACAGCTGCCACTCACAGCTGCAAACACCCCAAAACAGGCTTGTACTAGACAAGAAGTAAGGGCTACTATCGGAGCACTCAGCCAGGAGAAGGTCAGGCTCCGGAGTCCTTTGGATCCATCGTGGATTCGAAGTCACCAAGAACTCGGGTAATTTTCATTTATTTTCAGACCCACTTTTCTACCATGGCAAGGTGGCTGCTAAAATTCTGGGGGCAGCCTTGTTTTTTTTTTTTTTTTTTACAGAGAAAAATATTTTGTTCTAATGATTGCACAAATGCACTAGGCTTTGTGCTACTGGAAGCTACCCCAACCTGGATGGTCATTTTTATCATAGGAATGAGTCACTTTTGGATAACTCTGGCCAGATGTGTGGGGCAAGCATTCATCTCCGAGCTGGCTATGAAGCGGTTCCTTTCTAGAAGGTGCTACAGATACCTTTCCCATATGGGTAGGAATGGAGCCATCTGGGAAAGCAGTCCATGCTAGGATACCATCATTATCATTGGGATCGTAGCAGGCAACATTCCAAGTCAAGCTGCCTGATGGGCAAATGGCCCAGGGGAGCCGCCTCCAGCCAGCCACAGTGGGCCTCGGTAGTGAGCAGACTCCTGTCTTGTCCACAATCCAGCATGCCATGCTCCGTGACAGCTCTCCAATTCTTGCTCCTGGGGGGGGGGGGGGGAGTGGGTATCTCGGGCCCAGGGAAGGGGTGGCTGAGCTGCATTTTGGTAGTGGCTAAGAGTCCAGAAATAACTCTGAGTGTCAAGGAGAGTCAACAGAAGAATATCACTGGTCTTAGGGAAATTCTTAGCTTTCCTTTTTAATTCCTGAAACTACTCCCTCCAGCCCCCATAACTGTTTAAGAGAACTATTTCCTTGGAATAAGGACTTGGTGATGAACGTGCAGGTGTTGACAGCAGAGCTGATCAGCACTGGAAACGAGCTTTGCAGAGAACTACCCGGGAGCAGGGGCCCGGGCTGCCTCCACGTCCGATTTCTGTGCTGAGTGGAGCACAGGATAGAGGGGAGGGCTCGGTGTGGAATCCAGAGCACCCGTGTACTATTCTCTATACAGGTTGCTGAGTTGCCCTAAAGCTCGATCCTGCCTTCTGTGAAACAGGAACAAATGCCTCAGAGTGGCAAGGAGGGTTCCGCTCAGCAAGCGCCTCCTAACACCGTGCAAAGGATGATGACGAGGGGAGGGGGAGGCCAAAGGTGCAGGGCGCACATGGCACACCCGCTCCGCCCTCTAACCAGAGCGGCATGGTCGGTCCCAGCCTCATTTCCCAGCCCTGTCTCCTAGCAGCCCTCTCCCTGCTCCATAGACGTGACGCACAGACCTGGAGACGGATCCACGGGGATGCCAGGCCCAGCACCGAGGGCAGACAAGCAGAAGAAGAGCGTCGGCCTGAGCTGGGCTCCTCTGCTGCAATCTTGCTCCTAAAAGTGCTTCCTTCTCTTCTGGCTTTGTGCCTGGCGCCTGCCCAGCCCCAGGAGGAGGGAGGGAAAGGAGGAAAAGCGGATCGTGCCGCCCTGCTTGGCACAGCTCCACAGCCCTGGAAGCTTCTGTGTGAAATGCCGCAGCTTGCTGGAGACAAGCTGGACAGAGTCATACACATTGGGCTGCACGCCCAGGTCTGTATCTGCAGGCAGAGAAATTCCCTCTGAATCTCTGTGAGCTAGTAAGGGCCCCGCCCATGCCACCGACTTGCAGGCAGGGTCTACCGAGATCGTGTTTCCTAACCATCCGGGAGGAACCCAAGATTTTCAAGTACTAAGGACTATTTTCGTGAAATTAAAATGCATTTAGCCAGGCATGGTGATGTATGCCTGTTATCCCAGCTACTTGGAAGGCTGAGACAGGAGGATTACAAGTCTGAAGCCAGCCTGAGCAACTTAGCAAGACCCTGTCTTAAATTTTAAAGGGGCTGGGAAGGTAGCTCGGTGAAGTGCCCCTGGATTCAGTCCCTAGTGACGAAATGCATTTCATTCCACAATATGTCCTTTTGAAGAAACAGCTTTTCCAGGTCCGCTCCTGATCAGAATCGGAGCTCTGCTTAACCGGGTTGTTTGGATAACTGGTGCAACAGCGCAGCCTACTGGACATTTGTCCCAGAGCAACACCCGACTGAGCTGCCCGGCTCCTGCTCTCTTCCCTTCTCTGGAAGTCAGGCCAGAGCCCTTGCAGCTACTTGAAGAGGGCATAGGCCCAACACTTCACACATAGGCACAGGTAAAAACTTTCTCAACAAGACCCCAAAAGCACAAGCAACTCAAAGGAAGATCAATACATGGGATTGCATTAAACTAAAGAGCTTCTGTGCAGCAAAGGAAACTATCAAGAACCTCAACAGAGAGCCCACAGTAGGAGAAAATCTTTGCCAGCTACTCTTCTGATAGAGGACTAATATCTAGGATATACAGAGAACTCAAACTCACAGCTAAGAAAACAACCCAATCAAAAAATGGGCAAAGGATCTAAATAGACACCTCACAAAAATACAAATGGCCAATGTATGAGGAAATGTTCCACATCATTAGCAATCAGAGATGCAAATCAAAACTACCTTCTCTTCTGTGTTCCTTTACTCGCCACCCAGCATCTGCCGAGAACGCTGATTATACACATTTTCAGTTGCAAACCGGCAGTGGCTTTGGTGGTCAAGGCTTTAGGAGGAGACAGGATTCATTTGCATGGCTCGGAGATGGGTAGAGTTCCGGAAATAGCACCTGGCTCCTTCCCTCGCACAAGCAGAGTCTAAAGAAGCTGAGTAGTCCAGGCTGGCTGGAGAGTCATCCCAGAGTTAGTGACAACAGTATGGAAGACATTGGTGTCTTCCGAGTTCAGTTCCGCAAAGGATTGCTGCAAAGTTACCAAGAGCCAGAAGATTCTTTATAGTTGTGTCTCTAGTAACCATGCCTGGAAATGCATCTTGAAAAGTTTTTTTCAATAGAAAGGGGTGGGGAGAACTATGTCCAAAAAAAAATGGTTGTTGCAATGATATTGTACTACAAAGGAGGAGGAATTTTAACTGTAGGATAAAGAACCATGATGCCTTGGACTAGGGAAGTAGCTTCATGGTAGAGCACTTCCTGGCATGCAGAAGGTCCTGGGTTCGATCCCCAGCACTGCAAAAAAAAAAAAAAAAAAATAAGTCATTACAGCTCAACAGGACTGGACATGAAGCACGGGCAAATAATAAGCTATGTAAATATGATCTTGATACAGTAAATGGAAAAATTAGACTATTAAGTTTAAGCACATTTTATTCCAATCATGTTAAAAAGACTGGGTAGATTCTAGATAGAAATAGAAATATATATGGTATGACCATTTCTCCTTGACCAAACTTTAGTCAGGCTCCTCTGAGGTCTCTGCTCAACTACGACCAACCTGGAGTTTCTGTCCTTTTGGAGCCGAGTTTTGGCAAGAATCCTGGTAAGTCTGTTTAACCAGAATCCCAACCCTGGTTATCTGACCCCCCCCAACACATACACACACCCCATACACCACCCTCAGGTGTTGTGGGGTGTCCCCGGCCTGTCTCCAGCAAGGGCTCTGTGAAGTCAGGGGAGCCAGAACCCCCCTGAGGCCCCGTGTCTCCTCTTGGGGATTTTCATCTGACCACCTACCACCCCAGTCTTTGGATAAACATTCCTGCTTTTCCTCTTATATCCCAAGTGTAGACCAATCTCTCTCCCGTGCGGCAGAGCTCCCCACGGGGTGCAATGTCCTATCTATGGCCATAGTTGTGGATAAAGTTAGTCTGCCTTGTAATGTTAATACCAGAATGATTTAATATCTCCTGAAGGAAGGCTTTACAGTGCATAGTCTTTTTTTCTTTCTGGGGAGTGGCATTCTACCTCCCAGCCACACCCCCAGCCCTATTTTATGTAATTTTTCAGAGGGCCTCACTAAATTGCTAAGGCTAGTGGACAACCTGCGATCTTCCTGTCTCAGCCTCCCTAGTACTGGGATTACAAGCATGCACCACCCTGTAACAAGTGTTGTGTGTTGCTGGGAATCGAACCCAGGAGTGGTATTCTACGTCTGAGATACACCCTAGCCCTATTTTCTATTTTTCATTGTGAAACATGCTCTCATTAGGTTCCTGAGGCTATCTCCTCTCCTCTCCCCCACCCTCAGGAGGTTGGGAAACCGCGCCGAACACACTTCGGCCCAGATCCAGGCTTGCCCTGACCCGTTCCCCCTCCCCTGTAGCAACTTGGCATAAACCAGACCAGCTCGCCTTGCGCCTAACCGCTGGGTGCAGGACCAGCCCGGGAGCCGGGCCTCAGCCGGAACCCTCCCCGGCTAGGGGTGGCGGGCAGGGGAAGGGGCGGGCGCAGGCGGCGCGGAGGATGCAGGCCGGGCTCCTGGGGCTCTCCGCCCTGCTGCAGGCGGCCGAGCAGAGCGCGCGTGAGTGCAGCGCAGCCCCCGGCTGGCGCCCGAGAGTGCTCCCCCTCCACCTCCCCATCCCACCTCGGCGCGGGCGCGGGGTGCACCCGGGATCCCGTTGGGGTGCAAGATCCCAAGCAAATGCTTGATCTCCCCACCGATGCATGCTTCCCCCAAAAGTGCATGGCTTCTTGCCCTTCCCCTCATCCACGCATGATACCCGCAGGGATGCAGGGTGCCCCCGCGGAGCCGCCCCTCCCTCCAGAAGGAGTTCTTCCCCGCACGCTGCAAGCTTCCTGCAAAGTGCTGCGGGGCAAGACGTGGTGCTCCCGGGCCTGGCTGTACCCGGACTCCAATCACCCCGACCCGCCAAAACTCCGCGGCCCGCACAGCTGCTTGCGAGTAGGGGCGGAGAAGGGAGAGGGGTGTCCCGAACCACAGGGGTTCCCCATTTGGGGTTTAGAATAGGGACGCCATGGTCTCCAAGTACTCTGCCCGGAGCGAAGGCGAAGCAAGATGGCCAGAGTTTTCGCGCCTTTCTCGTTTGAACTTGTAACTCTTTCGGTGCCGGGAAGCAGTGCCTCTGTCCGCTTCCGCCACTCTGCCTTCCCACCAGACTTCTTGGGCCGGGTTTCTGGAAGGAGAGAAGGGGGACCTTAGGCTCCAGCTGCGTGTCCCTTCCCCGCAAGGATCGCACCCGGGAGGAACCGGGTGGGATCCTTCCCTAAGCGCTCAGGCCTCCTTGCCAGGCAGGGAAAGGTTAAGACCGGACAGGACCGGGCTCAATGGCACAGACCTGAAATCCCGGTATTTTGGGAGGCTAGGACGTAGTAATTTAGCAAATCCCTGTTTCAAAAATACACGTAAGCCGGGCGAGGTGGCAGACGCTTGTAATCCCAGTACTTGGAAGGCTGAAACTGGAGGATCCGGGTTCTTGGCCAGCCTCAGCTACTTAGGCCCTGTTTCAAAATAAAGAATTAAAAATAGGCCTGGGGGTGTGGCTCGGAGGTAGAATGCCCCTGGGCTCAATCCCCAGTATCTTAAAAAAAAAAAAAAATGTGCTGGGGAATATAGCTCAGAGGTAGAAAGCCCCTGCATTCAATCCCCAGTCCAAAACACCAGAGAGAGACATTGGTTGGTGGTATGGGTGGCAGGATTGCAGGACAAACCCAGGACCAAGGTGTGGCTGCTGAGCTCAGACCCCACACTGGAGCTGAGGGGCTCCTGGCTGTAACTCGGGGCAGGGCAGATTCCCCTGAAATTGCTAGCTTGTGCCCCTAGATCCACTTTAAACATTACTACTGGAGACTCCAAGTGACAGTCATGTCAAGTCTTGGGCATTATGCCTGCGTCCACCTGGGCAGCCACCTCTGCTGTCATCCTTATTGTCCTCAGGAGAGTGGTGCTGCCACAAGTTTGTCACCGACAGTTAACAGCAAGGTCCCCATTTGGGAAGGTGGAGAGGCCCCCTCAGAACTGGGAGGCCGGCGGGTGCAGAGCGTGGGTACTACCGTCATCAGAACCTCTTGGACAGGAGATTGCACGCTGATAGAGCACACCCTAGCTGCCAGGTGCTTGGTACATGCTCTACATGACCCCACAGCTCCTTTTACAGACGGAGCTGCCTTAGAAAGCCCTGGTACTATCGCGCTGTCCTGTCGACGCCCAGGATGGGTCCAGCAGAGTCTTGCTGGCAGTGGATACACTTAGCCATTGGTCAGGTGGTTTGTTTTGTTTTTATATGAGATGTGGGGTCAGCTATATGGGCAAGAGGACACGGGAGAAACGCAGGAGGGCAAGATGCGTTATCCTCACAGGTGCCAGAGGCAGGTGACAACGGCCACACAGGGCCACCAGGGAAAGCACCAGGTTGTCTTGGGGGCAGAAAACGGGGACCGGGGGAAGGGGAGGCCAGAGCTTTGGCTGAGGCTTGCTAGGGCAGGGTGGGGCTTGGGGGGCAGTTTCGGACGTGCTAGGGGTCACGTCTCTGGGTTTGGGGCCGTAGAGTGGAGTCTAGTTGCCGGCACCAGGCCCAGGGATGACTGGGGCAGAGGGGTCCTGTCTACTGCTGTACTGCTTGAGACAGGAGGATGGCTGCGGGCTGGTTAGTGTATGAGTTACACGCATGCCCTAGAGGGATCTTGTGCTCTCCCTGGAAAGGCAATCTCTTCCCAGCCAGAAAGCTTTATGTGACTTCAGAATGTTGTACCATACAGAAAAAATTTTTAAAATATTTACAACACAGTTACCCAGTCTCCGCCACCCTTCCACTAACTCCTTTATTTATTTATTTATTTATTTATTTATTTATTTATTTATTTATTTTCTCTCTTCCTCCAGGCCTCTACACCGTGGCTCACTACTTCACCACAGGACAGCTGCTCTGGGGGTGGCTGGCCGTTTCTCTGCTCCTCCCCGGCCTCTTGGTCCAGGGCCTGAGCTATCTGTGGTTCCGAGCGGATGGGTGTCGGGGGCGGTGCAGGTTGGCGGCCCTGCACCTCCTACAGCTTGGCGTCTGGAAGCGGTAAGAAGGGCAGCATCCGGCCTCCTCCAGAGCTCAGTGCAGCAGGCGGGTCCCTCTGTCTGCCCCTAAGGTCAGGAAGTGCAGGGCCACCCCCCTGCTCCATACTGGCGCCCCCGGTATCCATCCCCGAGGTCTGGCACCCCCAGAGCCTTGCCAAAGCTTTTTCTTGTCTTCAGCCCAATTCTGTCTCACTGTTGTTTCAATTCTTTGGTGACCCTTTGGAGCCACAAAGAGCCACTTGCTCAAGGTTGCTGTATGTGAATACCTGTTGCCTTAGGCCAGGATGGTGATGAAGGTTTAGTAAACCACAGACTAGACAGTGAAGCCCATTTGGTGGCACCCGCTGTAAGCTTTTGTAGAAGGAAGAAGTATAGGGAGCCAGGGCTAGGTTTTTGTTTTCTTCATAAAAAACAGGCAGGAGCTGGGTATACTGGTACATACCTGTGATCCCAATGACTGGGGAGGCTGAGGCAGGAGGATCGTAAATTCGAGGCCAGCCTGCACAATTTAACGAGACTGTCTGAAAATGAAAAGAAGGTGGGAAGGTAGCTCAATGTAAAAGCACCCCTGTACTGGGGGGAAAAAATGGCAGCCAGAGATGGATCTAGAGCCAGAAGGTTCACAGGCCGGTTGTCATTCTACCTAGAGCAGGTATTACCCACCAGGGTACTGCCTGTCAAGAAACCTGCAGACAAGGTCGTGTTCTCCCTGGAGCGCCTGGCCTCGGGCAGTTGTCAGAAGCATGTGGCAGTGAGTTTACACAAATGGCACATTTCAGCTCTCAGCCGCCCCATGATGCTAAAGCGTGGAAGGGAATTTTATTTAAAGGGTGAAAGATTCAGGGATCGTGTCCATGAAGGCCGCAGCTCAAGGGTTTATCAGGTCGCCAATGACAAGTGTTTGAAGGGTGTGCAAGGAGCCGGTGCCGCGCGCTGCTCTCTGTTCTGGGGTCTGTGCCTTCGCTGTTCTCCAGGAGCTCTTGGGGGTCTCTGAATGGGTGGTAGGGTCTGAGGCAGGAACCCCACATCTGGAGTGACTGTGGGTGGGGACCCCCCCCCCAGGGAACGCTCAGGCGGAAGCTGAAAGTACTCCCCAGAGAGGCATGGAGCCACCACCGCGGTTTGACACCCTGCAGGTGGAGAGGCGCCAAGAGCACCTTTGTGGCCACAGCAGTTTCTCCCAAACGGGCTCGTATGACAAGGACCAGACTCACGACAGGGAACTGGCAGTGAAGGTCTCCCATGACTCAGGGGGGACCACAGGCTCTTCTGAGCACTACCCTGCATCTTCATACCCTTCCCTGCACTGCCTGGCCTGGTAGTAAGACGGGAAGGCTGCGGGTCTCCACGTAGCTTTGACCAGGGAGGTTATAAAGCATGAAACCTCCAGAGCAGACGGGCTGTGGAAGGAAGGAGCCAGCTGCACCACCAGCAAAGTCTAGACAGCTTGAAAAGGGAACTAACCAATGCAGTTGCTAGAGAGAGGTGTCCAGGATAATTGTCAGGTGGACCTGAGATTCTGAGCGGACAGTCGGCCCCATCTCGGCCGGCGCCTTCTTCAGGGGATTCGAGGTCCATGGTATGTCCCGATGCATGCTGCTGGGATTTGACAGTGGGCTCCACCCTCTTATCTTCCCCGGGGCCCCCCAAAATCTCTATTAAGCATATACAGAAAAACGGGTAAGTGGAGAGAGAAGTAAAAATTAGAAGTTAGGAAAGATAACTAGTCACTTGTATCCAATTGTTAAAAGAAGTTAAGGTGACTAAAAAGTTTCACGCATAATTCAAGGGGACAAAGTGTTTAAAAAGTGAGAAAAGTCGGGGAAAGGTGTACAATGTTAGAACACATGATGAAGCTCAGAGTTTTTTAAAAGGAGCCTCAAATCTGTCCCTGACTTCAGGTCAGTCACCACAAGCGCAGGAAAACTGTACAGTGTGCAATGTTTCTGAGATTACAAACTCGCCAAACATATAAGCCTGCTTCCTCAGCAGAGCGCTTTTAAAGTCAAGATAGAACCCAGTGAATGTCTTCCTCATGCTGAGACTAGCACACTGGGCTCTTTTAAAGAAAACACTGGGCAAATCCCGTTTTTCAAATTGAAGTTTGGTAAAACCGCCTGTAGGGGGAGCCAAAACAAAGCTGTTTTGCGTCATCCTAAGCTGCATAAGAGTGGACCACTTCAAGTAACTACTTCATAAGAGAAAGCCGAGTAGTCTAAAAACAGAACAATCAATAATACCCAAACCTCTTGAGGTCAATTTGCTTATAAAAATACAAGGCTTTAAGACAGAAATTATCTTTTCCAATTCAAAATGATGCAGACTGTATTCATGTCTGTTTAAGAGACCCTGACATTAGTGGCAACTTGATTAAACAAAGACACTTTTTTTCTATTGAGATTTTTTCTATTTAAAATTTTTGTTCCTCTTCTACTGCTGTATGTTACCAAATCTTTTTCACTTTTTTGCTAAGCCTTTAAATCCACTTGGAAACTCAGTATGAGATGCTAGAAGACCTAATTAACCTCTTCCTTCGCATGCATCCTGGGTTAGCAAATTTTCTTCATTAAAAGTTAAAGCTCAGCCGGGCGTGGTGGCGCACGCTTGTAATCCCAGCATTCGGGAGGCTGAGACCAGAGGATCCGAGTTCGAGGCCAGCCTCAGCTACCTAGTGAGGCACGCCACAACTTAGTGAGACTCAGTTTCAAAACAAAGAATAAAAAAATAGGGCTGGGGGTATAGCTCGGAGGTAGAATGCCCCTGAGTTCAGTCCCCAGTACCGCAAAAAAAAAAAAAAAAGTTAAAGCTCTTAGCCCCGTGTGGTGGTGCATGCCTGTAACCCCAGCACTTGGGAGGCTGAGACAGGAGGATCACAGGTTTTAGTTCAGCCTCAGCAGCTTAGCAAGAATCTTGGACATGATCCACACAGCTCAGTATGCTCAGTATTTATTCGTCCACATTTAGTAACTTGTATGTGTCCTCAGGGACTGCAGACACACATAATTAAGTACAGTTTCTGAGACTGAATTGGGAATGAGGCTAAAAGCAGTGTTATCGGGACAGAGGATGTAGCAAGGGCCCTCTGGGCAGGAGCCTAGCTCCGTCCCTGCACCCGCTGGGGACTTATTCACATGAGATTCTCTGTCACAAGCAGCAAACTCCTCGAAATTCCCCCAAACACATCTACTTACTCAGAAACTCGGGCTGAGGTCTGAGCAGTCCTGCGGGCGATTCCGAAGCAGGGGAGGAAGGGTCTGACCCTGGCACGTCCAGGATTCTCCTCGTGCTGGAAGGCGTCCTTGGCCTCGGTCTCTGACACAGGAAGCTCCCAGGACTGCCACAAAGGCAGATGGGCTGCAGAAATGGCGTGTTTAGCGACCCTTGCAAGTATGGGATAAGAGCTTCCAAAGAAAGGAACATGCTGGGATACATCAGGCTGGATGGCAGAGGGGAATGCTGATCGGAGGTTAAGGACCTGGCGTTTACCCCACAGGTGCCGGTGGCCAAGGAAGTGTTGATAGACTCGTACCAGGGCAGGTTGGGTCCTTAGATGGTGCTGGGGATGGTAAACAGGCAGCTGAGAATCCCTGGCCAGAGCAGGTGAGGACCTGGGGCAGTGCTGTGTGTAGGTCAGGTAGAGCATGACTTCACAGGACCCGTGGCTGAGCCCAGCTTTCCCTCTCACCCGGCTTTTCCCAGGTGTCCCCTCGGCTGTCCAGTGGCCTCGGCCTGAATTCCTCCCCCAGTCTGCAGCGGGTTTCACAGGCCTGGAGCCGCCGCTGTCCCAATGGTCTCCATTTCTTACAAGGGAAGCTAATGACCTGGCAGGACCCGGAGAACCTGGAAGTGGACCCCATTCCAGTGCCCCATTTCCTGTCCCACCGACCCCCCCCCCAAAACACACACACGTGCACACACACTAGGCCTTTCCTCTCACCTCGACTATCTATTCAGAGCTTTCCCAGCTCCCTCTCCAGGAAGCAAGCAAGCACCCCCACACACACACACTCACACACACACACACACACACTCACTCACACACCCCTTATCATCTCTCCCTAGGATTCCAAGTCTACCTCTCCTCAAGCCACTCGTGTGTGTGTGAGAGGGGGGTACTGGGGGTTGAACCCCAAGCTGCTCATTTTGATATATCCTTCCTCCTACGTAAGCCTTTCACGTGTGCGTTTTCTTTCCACAACTGCACCTTGGGCTTGGAGGGAACGTCATTCATCCTTCTTGTTCTTTCTGTCATCTGCAGGAGTAGGTGGTCAAAGCCCAGTTTAAAAAAAAAAATGCATATGGAGCCAAAGACCCCTCTGGGAGGGCAGCAAGTGGGGTGAATGGTACTACAGTGAAAGTGAAGCTCTCCCCTGCCCTCCCAGTTCCATGTTTCTGGTTTCATGATGTTTTTTTGTTTTGTTTGGGGGGGGGGGTCTTTCCTAACATGAAGCATATGCCAGGAATCATAGCTTCAAAGACTCAGTAAGAAATCTGCTCGCTCTAGGATTCCAAATCATGCAAAAGGAAACTTGTTTTCCCTCGGCATCTTTCCTGGGCCCTGAGCCCGCAATAGAGCTCTTTCAAAGAGGACCCCCACTTCTGCTTAGACGTGGTCATGTTGGCCTAAGATCAGAGACCGGCGTGTCGTTGCAGAGGCGTAGGGGCTTCCCTGGGCGGGCGGGCAGCGGCTGCCAGGTGCATGAGCTCTGGCTCCAGGGTTCTGTATTGAAGTCACTTCTGGTGTTTCTGAACTTGGACAAGGCACAGAGGTTCCACTCCCCAAGGGAGCGGCTGTGCACTTCTGCCCAGGCAGCAGGCGGCTGTGACCTCCCATGCGCTGACACGGGGACCCAGGGAGGATGATGGGGGGGGAGGCTGAAACCTCATCCCCAGTGGAAACCCCCAGCCCGCAGTTCCCAAGTGTGCCTGGGAAGTGCCAGGATTGTCAGCTGTTCCCCGTGGCCCTTCAGGTGACACCCCATGCCACTTTCCAGATAGCTTTTCATAAGATGAGACTGTTCGGAAAAGGTTTGTAGTGTGGACTTACGGGAAACAGAATGAGACAAGGGCATTGTCTAGGAGCGTCTTCCTCCTGTGTTGGGCTCCTGTTCCACCTTCCCAGGAAGGCCACCCATGCAGGCTGAGCCCAGACCTACGGACCTTTCAGAGGGCTCCGTCCTGCTGCTGCCCATCAGCCCCGCCTCTCCGCCATGCCCCACCCCCAGCGAAGCCCCCAGACCCTTCTCCTTCATCTCTTTCCAGGCACACCCAGTTCTGCACTCTGAATGTGAGGACGAGGGTTTTCTCATCTCTCTGCCCTCTAAAGAGATGACGGCACTCAGTCCCTTGTAACAAACACCTGTTGAAGGAATTCATTCCCACCCCAAGAGGCTCTGGGGAACAGGTGCGGGGGGGGGGGTCCCTGCAAACCTCGCCCACCTGTCAACCTCGGTTCCCTTCCCCTGGAGCCGCTCCAACTCGGAGAGACCTTTCCACACTGGGTCCTGGCTCCCAGTGGACCCCCAGCTGTTCCAGATGTGGGAGTCTGTGGTGCATAGGTGGGGCCTTGCTTAGCACCGTCAGGTTCGGGACAGATTCCTTAGAAGGGACATCTTTAGCAGGAAGTCAGAGCTCAGCAGGAGCCCAACTGATGACTCTGGGTGACGTTCACGAGTACAGAGGACATTCCTTAGCATGTTACGTCTCTAAATGGACGGGGGTGTCCTTGGCGGCTGGCCGCTGTCTGGCTCCGTGTCACCGGCCCTCTGCTCTTCCTCAGGCACTGGGATGCCATCTCGGCTGCTGCTCTCTGGAAGGAAGGGGAGGCTCCCTGCAGGGACCAGCTGCAGCTGCAGGAGGCCGACCTGTCAGCCCTGCGGCTCTTGGAGGCGCTGCTGCAGACAGCCCCCCACCTGCTGCTTCAGACATATGTTTTTCTAGCCTCAGACTTCACAGATATCGTGCCAGGTAAGTGACTGGGAGCACAGGCTGTGGCCCAAGAGAGACAGGAACACGTGCCTGTTTAGCAAAACCCTCCCAGCGAAGACTTTCCCTGCTTGGGAGAGTTGGGGCACCCCACGCTCACTAGCCCAAGATGGTGGGTATAATTCACCCCACACTCACTAGCCCAAGATGGTGGGTATAATTCACCCCACGCACACTAGCCCAAGATGGTGGGTATAATTCACCCCACGCACACTAGCCCAAGATGGTGGGTATAATTCACCCCACACTCGCTAGCCCAAGATGGTGGGTATAATTCACCCCACGCACGCTAGCCCAAGATGGTGGGTATAATTCACCCCACGCACGCTAGCCCAAGATGGTGGGTATAATTCACCCCACACTCACTAGCCCAAGATGGTGGGTATAATTCACCCCACGCACGCTAGCCCAAGATGGTGGGTATAATTCACCCCATACTCACTAGCCCAAGATGGTGGGTATAATTCACCCCACGCGGACTAGCCCAAGATGGTGGGTATAATTGACTTTGGCTCAGGGTAGTAACTTCACAGAGAGCTGACTTCCTCATCCGGGGTTAGGCTCTAAGGTCAGTCCATAAGAGAGAAATTGTGCAGAGTCACGATGACCCTGAAAATACTTTGGGAAGGCTGCCTCTCGGTGACCAACTCATTTGTCATTCCTATGTCACTAGTCACTGAAATAACTCATTATGTGGCCAGAACTTCTACCTGAGTCCCTCGTGGAAACCACAGCTGAGGCACCAGCACAGGTGCTCCTGTCTCCCGCTCCGGGGCATCCTCAGTCTCTCTCTCTCTCTCCCCCTCTCCCCAGTCTCTCTCCCTCCCTCTTCATTGTTTCTTGCTTCCTTCCCCACCCGCCCACTTCCTCATTTTCCCTCTCCTCTGCTCTGCTCCCTTGCTGAGTGTCCACGCTTGTACATGTATAAACTAAATGCTCAAAAGATGTGACTTCCACCCACCTTCATCAAAGGGTGACACCGTTCATCTTCCGGTCATAGTTGTTTTATTAAACCTCCTTCATATAGATTGAACAGCAAAGGGCTCTTGGGAAGGAACCGTGTTCAGAGCCCCCATAGAATCTGCTTTGTTCTAAAACATAACTTAAAGAAGAGGGCGTGGAGAACCAGGGGCTGGGGCGCTCTTCTTAAAGGGCGGAGGGAGGAGGAGGGCAGGCTGCTCGCTGGGGAAGAGCACCTGGACGCTGTGCGGTGAAAGCGCTGTGCGTGTCTCCTGTATTCCTGTGTGCATACGTGTGTATTTGTGCACAGCTGTTTATCGCCTCCCATCCAGGGGCTTGGTCAGAGCCCTGTTGCGCCAAGACTTCATAAGAGGTAAAGTGTCCGTAAGAGGAATACCAGGAGTGACCTTGTGCATTGCTTCACGTGCAGTGGAGACTGCGGGGAACACTGGGACCCTTGCATCCTTTTCAGGTGTCAGCACCCTGCTCTCCTGGTCCTCGCTGTCCTGGGCCCTTGTGTCCTACACCTGTTTCCTGGGCGTCATGAAGCCGGGCCACCACGCCATGCCATGGGCTGCCCTCTTCTGCCAGCAGCTGTGGCGGATGGGCATGCTGGGGACCCGTGTCCTGAGCCTGGTTCTGTTCTGCAGA
Source organism: Graphiurus murinus (assembly GCA_004027655.1). Lineage (NCBI taxonomy): Eukaryota > Metazoa > Chordata > Mammalia > Rodentia > Gliridae > Graphiurus > Graphiurus murinus. The sequence goes on along the minus strand of PVLC010013609.1, from coordinate 14,897 downwards.
GCTTACCGAGTTTGGGTTTTGGTGGTTGGAGGTAAGTGGAATTGACGATCAGGTCATCTACTGAACCCCAGGACCAAGTTCCTTAAAAATAGCCACTTATGACCATCAGCCATTCTGGGGCTGGTTCCTGCTTGGGGGCCTCCTCTGGGGGCAGCAGGAAAGCAGGGGCCTGGGCTCGCAGGGAGGCATAAGCTCTGGAGCACAGACCACAGACATGGGCTCTCTGCAGCACAGTACCCTGGACTCATTCTCCCAGCTCGACTTCCAAGAGAGGAAGCGGAGCCTGCCAGACCTCTTCAGAGCTCGGCCTGGGCCTGCCCGCACACCTCTTCTGCCGCATGCTACCTGTCAGGGCAGTCGGTGGGCAGCCCAGAGCCATGAGCTACGAGGGTAGACACCTGCTCTCACAAAGACAGCATCCAAAGTCTGAAGGAGCGCGAGCTGGCTCTTCGGAGCTACGCTACTATAGCTTAGATGCCCTGTCCGCAAAAGCCCCAGCTATCTCTGAAGCCTCACACTCCTCAGAAGGTCACAGGCTGGAATCGTTCCTGTAGAACAGCTGTCAATCCAGCAGGAGGGGGCACAGTCCATGGCCCTGACCCAGCGTGAAAACATACAGCATATACGGTGCTGGTTATAACCTCCAAACATACCCCATTTCCTCTGAAAGCTCAGTCTTGGGCATTTTCTCAGGTTCCAATAGGACAGCTCCCCTGAACGCCCGGCCCAGTGGCACGCAGATATGAACGGTGATGACAGAGTCTGTCTGGCCCTGTGAATCCTGAATGGGGCCTGTGTGTCCCTGCCAAGGACAGCCGTCTCCTCTGCTCATCCGTGAATACACTCTGCAAGAACGAACAGTGTAGTCTTGTTTTAAAAGAACTGGAGACACTGAGAAATATTTGGCCCTTGGGTCCAGAACAAACATTTAATACAGTTTTATTGGCAGAGAAGAACATTGAGGGTGGGGGAGAAAAAAGGGGGGGGGGACCGTGTTCCTAAAGAGAAATTAACTATGTTTTATTCATCCATTTTAAGATTCAGCTTCAATTCCAGAAGGATATTACTCATCTTAAAATATAGGCCTAAAAATTATAGCCAGGCCACTTGGAATTCTTCCCCTTGGGTGTGGAAGTTTTTTGGCTCATGAAGTTAAAATTTAAAAATAGTAGACAGTCGGTTTTATAACTGGTCCCTTAAAAGCTTTCTGGAGCCGGCGAGGACGGCATCGGGGCGTCGGCTCTGATACGTGCTGTGGAAGCCCGTCTTTGTTTCCTCATCTCCAGACTGGGTCACGTGGCCCGTTATGAGGCTCCAGTGAGATCATTCGGGGGAAGCTGGAATGGTGTGGTTTTCGGGGCCCCTTGGATCCCTTCTTGATCCTCTCCTTGGATGCTGGGTCAGGGGCGGTCCAAGCAGAGAGGACTGTCTCTGGGCCCCGGCTTCCATGCTCTGGCCCCGCCCCCTCCTGGCCTCCCCCCACCCCCCACCCCGGGCCTGACCTCCACAACTGGCCTCCCTCCAGGTGCTCACTGGCTGCTGATGACCTTCTGGCTCGTAGCCCAGCAGAGTGACATCGTTGACAGCACCTGCCACTGGAGGCTGTTCAACCTGCTCGTGGGGGCCGTGTACATCCTCTGCTACCTCAACTTCTGGGACAGCCCTTCCAGAAACAGGGTGGTCAGCTTCTACTTGGCAAGTGGCGGTGGCAGTTTTCTTTAATCCTGACTTTTACAGTGTGTTCGTATATATTTATAGAGAGAGAGTGTGTGTGTGTGTATGTGTGTGTGTGTGTGTGTGTGCGCCAGCTTCTCATCACCTGTACCCAAATTACCTGTCAAGAACAACATACATGAGGAAAGCTTTATTTTGGCTCCTGGTTTAAGGGGTTCAGTCCATGGTTGGCTGCTCTGAGGTAGAAGCATCATGGAAGGGCGTGGCAGAGGAGAGCTGCTCAGCTCCTGGCAGCCAGGAAGCAGAGAGAGAGGAGAGAGAGGAGAGGGAGGGAGAGGAGAGAGAGGGAGAGGGAGAGAAGAGGAGGGAGAGAAAAGAGAGAGAAGAGAGAGAGAGGAGAGATCAATCACAAGCTGAAGAGTACGCCCCCATGACCTGCTTCCTCCGGCTAGGTCTCACCTCCCAGTAGCTCATCAGCCTCGATGGATTAATCCACAGATAAGGTCAGATTCCCCAGGATCCAATCACTGCCCAAAGCCCCACCTCTGGCTTTGCTGCCCTGGGAGCTCCTGAGACCCTGAGGAACATTCCAGATCTAAACCCTAGCACCTCTATTAAAGAAAGAATGGCTTAATTTAAGGAAAAATTCCAAAAGGAATTATAGTCTTGAGTGGAGGTAGCAATCTTTGAAAATGACCTGACATCCAGTTGTTGCCATGGTGAGATGACGTTTTTTTTGGGGGGGGGGGGGGTAAATTGTACTTTATTGCCAAAGAAAGGGCTAATTCCACTTATATGTTGGTTTTGTTTTTTGGGGGTTTTTTTGTTGTTGTTGTTTTGGTTTTTTTAATCCTAAGGAGGAGGGACCTGGTGGCTCTCAGTAGCTCTGATTTGTACTGGCTTTGCTTATGTAATGGGAAACATGGCGGCCAAGCAATGACCTTGAGTCATTCTTTCATTGATGCGCTCAGCCCTGTGCGCAGCTCTTCCCCACCCACAAGGTCCCTGCTGGGACTTGTTTCCATCCTCCTTCGGCTTCCTGTTCTCCTCTTACGTCTTAGGAGTAATAATGAAATCACTGGTGATAGTCAACGGCCAGAGCTGCTCTGTGCTCTCCTCCTGGACTATCTCGTTTTGCTTCCTTCTCACAAAACTTGTTGAGCTAAATCCCCATTTTTGCAGATAAGGAAAGAGATAAAAGCCATTTTTGCAGATAAGGGAGCGGAGCAGGTTACCTCAGACCAGGGCAGGATCCAGATTCAGCCGGGCTGATGCTAAGCCAAAGAGCTGCTCTGCCTGGGCTGGTGGGATCCTTGAAACGGAAGGGCCTCCGGGGCCCTCCGCCTGGCTGGCTTCAGAGGCACTGGGGCCTTCTTAGAAGTGGAGACTCCCAGGCTGCTCCTCAGAGATCCTGACTCTGTGGGTCCCAGTGGAGCCCCAGAATGTTTCAGACACAGCTTCCGGTGAAAACACTAATCAGCCGACTTTGGGGTCTACACACCTTTACTCACCCTCTCCTTTTTCGGAAGTGGGAACCGGTCTCTGGGTCATTTTTTCCAATGTGATAGAGAGCCTGGTTCAACCTCCAGGTTGTTTATTGAAGGTTACAGAGAGCCTGGTTTAACCTCTTTTACCAGTCAGGGATTTATTCAAGCAAGCACACACAGAGCCCCCGATACACACTGGAAATGGAACTAGACTCCCGTGTGTGGAAAGGTCAGGCCCAAGTGGCCACAAATACATGAGCAAGTCAATGCAACTGCACTGTGATCAGAGAAAGGACATTATGGAATTCCCAGAGGGACACAGGAGACAGAGGGCACACCTGGGAAAGGCAGCGGCGGCTTTGCAGAGGTGCCCGGGGCTGGGTGCTTGGAGGCCAGCCCAGTTGGCATGAGTAAGGTGAGAGAGGTCAGGGACTCCGGCAGAAACCAGAGGAGTGCTGGGGAGCCCAGGGCAGAGTGAGCTGAGCGTGGGTGCTGTCAGAGGGAGGCAAAGTGACTTGCGCCCAGCCCGTTGCAGTAGGGAAGAGGGTCCTGCAGGAACGGAACTCCGATTTGTGTACAGGTGACTGCATGTCTCGAAAGAAGGAGGGAGTTGGGACAGAACGTCACAGGACTTGCACAGTCAGGGAAATGGAAATTTGCAAAAAGTAGGAACAGGAGCAATTCATGCAGCGTCCCGTCTGGATTTGTTCATCAGTACCTGTCGGTTGTCAGGAGCAGAAGCAGGCTTCTGGTATCTTTGCAAATGACAGGAGGCAGGGGTCACTCGGTTTAGAGCAAGGTGCCGGCCAGGCTGGGGAAGCGACCTCCTTGAATGTTTGTGCTTCAAAGAGACACTGGCGGGTCCTTGAGAAGGGCAGAGGACGGCTTTGCAAGTGCAAGATTTCTAAAATAATCGCTCTAAGAAGGGTGAGCCCCCTCTTTGCCACTAGCGGGTTTAGCTCACTGTTGAGGCCATATTGAAAGGGAGCTCAGAGCAGCCTGGCTAGAACTTGTCACTGAGAGGTCGTTTGGGGACAGTGTGTTGGAAAGTGACCCAGAAAGGAAAATGTGGACTCGATGGTAAATAGAACTCCCTGTGCTCTCACGGGGCGGGGGCTTGAGCCCAGAGTTAAGCTGGGGTGTGTTTTGAGGTTCACTGGGAGGATGACAAGGTCCGATCTGCAGGAGAGGAAGGCGGCCCTGGCAGTGGAGTGGGGAGCAAGGAGGGACGCACAGGAGGCTGAAGGGCAAAACCACCAACGTGGGGGGAAAGACAGGAAGCAGTGGTGGGTCTGAGGCAAATGTAAGAAGTTGCCAACAAGAGCAGACCAGCAAGTCCTGATAGGAGAGAGGGCAGAATGCCTCCAGGTCTTCTGCATGGAGAGGGTGGGCTGAGACAGTCTGTGAGCCCAAGGCCAGGAGAGCAGGCCTTAGAAGAAAGTTTGTAATGCTTCCCTTATTCGAATTTTCTAGAGTTACAGTGAAGCCCATGAATTGCCATGGCAAATCTTTTGGAGTCTTTTTTTTTTTTTCATAACAATATTATAATTTAGTGGGGTTTTTTTTTTCATGTATCATACACAGCTATTAAATCTACAGATGGCCCCCAGTTTAGGACTTTAGGATGCAGCAAAAGTGTAGCCACACTGCCATTCTGTTTTGCACTTTCAATACGGTATTCAATAAATATTCAATCACATAAGATCCTCGACACTTTTTTGTAGAACAGGCTTTGTGCTAGATAGCTTTGCCCAACTGTAGGCTCAGGCAAGGGCTCTGAGCCCATTCAAGGAAGGCTGGGCTAAGCTAGGTTTGAGAGACTGAGTGTATTCCGCATTTTCAATTTATGATGGGTTTACTGAGAGGTAATACCATCATAAATCAAGGAGCATCTGTATAAACTTTGAGTTATATCCTATTTTGTTTAATTAATACATGCTTTGATATTTAAAAATGGGGAGTCATAGTTCATAGGGCAGCCTGGATGGCACGGGGTGGGGCGTGCTGTACAAGGACCCTTATGAAAGACCCCACTGCTTTAGACCCTCCGCATGGGAGGGCTCCGTTTCCAGCCACCAAGATCCTCTCCCATGTTACCAATGCGTAGTCACAAAGCCAACCTTTAAAGGTGCAAATATTTAAAGAAAAAAATATCCTAGCCATTATAAAAGCCCGTGACCCTAGCTTACTGGAGGCCCCATGCAGATAGTTCTAATTATCGTGTTATAACCTGAGTCCCGGCCGGAGGTTAGCATGGGAATAGAGAAACATACGAGGCAGGAACTAGTCCCTTACCCCTGCCCAACTCACTGAAGAAGCCATTACAGCCATTCTGCAGTGTTTACACTGGAGTCTGTGGGCATTGAATGCACCACCCCAGGACAGTCTCCCTTTGCAGAGGCCCGGCCGGCGGGCAGGAGGGCACAGAGGAGAGAGCGCTCTAGCTGGCCGGATGGGAAGCTCCTGACAAGTATGGTGACTCTCCCTTGGTCCCACAGGTGATGCTGCTGGAAAACGTCGTCCTTTTGCTGTTGGCCACTGACTTCCCCCAGGGGACCTCGTGGGCCGGCCTGTGGACCATAGCGGGGGTCTTGTCTGGATTTCTGATTGGTAAGACCCAGTGTCGCCTTCTTATCAGGGCCTCCTCCCCAACTTGTGTTTCTAAGTGGCCCCAAAGATTAGAAAGCTGAGCTCAGAGCCTGGGGCGCAGCTCACAGTGCGGTGCGGGAGGCCGAGCTTGGCCCGTGTGCCTGCTTCCACCGCTGGAAACCTCAAGTGAAGCTGGGGCTGGCCCCTTTTATCCAAAATGCCCCTGGTGCAGGCTTCGCCTCTCAAGCTCCCTGCAAGGCGGGGGGCGGGGGGTCCCCTCTCCTCCCGACCTGAGCACCACCGCATCCTAGGAGGCAGAGTGAGGAGCAGCTCCCGTGCACAGGTCCTCTGTCAGCGGAACTGTCAGATCTGCCTTAAGATGGTGGCAGGTGTGGCCCAGGGAGTGTCAAGACACTCCACAGGGTCACATGGTCGGTAAGGGACAAAGCCGGGATTCAGGCCCGGCTCCATTGCAAGCCTCAGGCAGTGCCCGGTGGCTTGAGCGTCAGTCAGCTGTGACGAATGGGGACACACCGGGCCACACGGCCCTTGCCTTCATCTCCCACTCCTGAAGCATGATGCCAGCAGCCCCCCAGCAGCCGGGCCCTGCATACGTCACCACCGTCCATCACCGGCCTGCGGTAGGACTGTCCAGTGCGGCCACCGCCTGTCATGCACGCATGGGCCCAGGGCACAGGTTCTCCGGTTGCTGGCAACAACTCGTGGCTCTGGGCTCCTGCCCACGCCCCAGCCCTGCGTCTGGGCAGCTGCACCCTAGAGGAGGAGTGCAGGCGGAGGCGGCCGAGACCACCCACACCCTGGGTGCTCACCCGAGAAGTGGGGCACCGGGAGCCATTTCTTGGAAGCTCACAGCACTCGGGGGTCAACTGCCGGGCCCACATGAGTAGCCTTGATCAGGAGAAGGAAACGTCCTTGACACAAAGCACGCGGAGACGGGAGCCGTAAACAGGAAGAGAAGGTCCGTACGCTGTGGTCTTAGGACAAATGTGTGAGCCCCAAACGGCCCCGGCTCCGAGCGCTGTCCCTTCCTTGGGTGTCCTGAGCCACAGCTTGGGGGGACAGGGGGCTGAGCCAGCACCTTCTCCAAATTCACCTTTCTGGCTTTTTTTTTTTTTAAATATTAACTTGCTTTATTTTTTAGAACTGAACCTCCTGGAAATCGTGAATACTTTTGGGGAAACTTTCTCTTTGGAGATAGTTGTAGTTTTAATAAATACAGAGTTCTCTCCACCTACTACCTGGTTGTCCCCAGTGGCACATCTTGCAAGACTGTAGTACAGTACCACAACCAGGGCATCTACCGGCAGGATACAGCCGAGACGCAGAAAGACCATCCTCGAGTCCCCCCACCCCCTCCACACGGGCCAGCAAGGCCTTCTCCACTTCCATAGCTCCCTCACTCCCTCCGGGAATGGACTGTAAACGGACTCATGCAGCCCGTAATCTCTGAAGCTGTGTGCACCAGTAGCACCTTCCTCTTATGGCTGAGCCGTATTCCATGGTATAGATGGACCCCAGTTTGACCATCTGCCCACTGAAAGGCACCTGGAGAGTCCTTTATAGAAGCATTTAAGCAGCAAGATGTTGATTTCCAAGCTGCTGTGTGCGTAGGAATGGCCCGTTGTGAGAACGGGCTGCCCAAATGAGAGCCAGCAGCTGTAGGGGCTTGGCCGCCATATGTCCAGCTGTCCTCCTGCGGGGAGGGGCCCCGGGCACGTGGCACCAAGAGCTTCCTCGCTGGGAGGCCTAGCCTCTCATGTAGATGTTCTGATTCAGAGGACTTAGTGGAGTCTTGTGAGCCCTGGGGTGGGGGTGGGGGGGGTCTATCCTACATCTCTGCAGGGTCAGGTCCAGCCAGGCCTGCTGGTCCCTCTCCCACCTGCAGAGGGAGCTAGTGCGACCCTGGCTCCCAAGTGACCCCCTCAGGAATCCTCAGCTGGAAAAGCATACACGGAAATAAAAAAAGAAAGGGAAGGAGGAGGGAGGGAGAGAGAGGAGAAAAAAAGAAGGAAAGAAAAGGAGTAAGGAAGAAATTGTGTGACCCCCTCAGGAATTCTCAGCAAGAAAAGCATAGAAAAAGGAGGGAGGAGAAAAGGAAAAATTTTTAAGCTAATTGATAAACCAAGTCATTACTGAAAATTAAGTTATATCAGGTATACACTCACACTCAAATGATATTTAAAATGATGTTAGTAAACGAAAGAGAATAGAATTCTAGTCCAAAGAGTACAGGCTTGAAGCAGGCAGTTCTGGCTCACATCCGGGCTCCCTCCCTCTCCTTTTCCGCAACAAACATTTATTGAGTGCCTACTGCATGCCAGCCACTCGGAGAGTCTGCCTTCGCTGCACCCGTGTGCTAAGTAAGGACTCCTGTGACGGGCAGCTTGGTCCATCTTGGGTGGCTCATGGTGACAAGACGCCCCTCCCCGGGGATTATGAGAACCTGAAGCAGTATGCAAACACCGTGCGAGCCGTGGCCGCTGCAGAAGCGACACTGGGCACGTAGGAATCCATCCCCACGGCCCAGGTTTGAGCCCTGACACTGACCAGCAGCCTGCCCTGGCCCCTGAGTCACCCAAGAGGGACGAGACCAGTGTCCTCTGGGCTCCTCGGAGCTGTCGGCTGCATCTCCTGGCATCCTCAGACCCCTCTCCCAGCGGTGCCCGCCGACGAGCACCCCGAACCCAGACGCTTTCTCCGGGGCAACAGGAAACTGGAAAAGACGTGGGAGGCTTGCCGGAATGCTCTGCTAAAGAGATTACTGCACGGTCAACACTTCTGATCAAGATCAGCAAAACCAACAACAATGCGGCCGAGATGTTTATGCACAAAGGAAATGTTTTCTTGCGGAAACTCCTTGAGATGGGCTCCTGCAGGGCGCGGGGGACCTCCGCCTCTGTTTTTGAGGCTATTTCTTCCCCGCGCTCCCTGCGCTTCCCGGCTCTGGCCCCCATCAACAGTGCTGATACTGGTCTGACCCAGAAGCCCTGGAAGGTTGGATGAAATGCCTTCCAAACTTCTCACACACGCGTGCACATTCACATACACCTGTGCACGTTTACACACGCAACCTGAGTATTCAGCCGGACTGCCCCCCAGGAAGGAGGTACAGAATCAGTAGGAGTTAGGCTTTGTTTTATGCATTAAGTTCAGAAATGTTTGCAGCTTATAGTAGTTGAGGCCTACCTAAATTCCCCCCAAAACATCCAATTCTGAGGCTCCAAAAAGCCTTATTTTGGACCCCACTTTATATTGCTCTATTCAAAACGACCCAACCATAGGGAGGGTGCGGGACTTTCAAGAACAGCCCCTCGTGGTTTTGCTTTTGTTTTTGTGTTTGTGTTCTTTCCTAGGCAGTGTCTCACTGGTCATTCATTACAGCCTGCTACATCCCAGATCCGCAGACATCCGGCAGGGCTTCAGGAGAACGTGGTGCGGCCCTGCGGGGAGCAACAGAGGTGAGCCGGCGTCTCCTTCCTGGGTTGGCTCTGCTGCCGGGGACGGGCCCGAAAGCACCCACCTTGAGAGAGGCGACCAGCCAGCAAGTCGAGCTAAGTCCCCCAGCCCAGAAGCAGCGCTGGGGGGCCAGAGTTCTGGGCAGGACTCCTTCTTCAGCCACCACCACTGGCTGCTGGTGAAACTCGCCCTGAAAACAGGAAACGTGTCTAAGATCAGCGCAGCCTTTGGAGATGACGGTCCTGGCCGCTTCTGTCCCCTGGCCTGGGGGTCACGTCAACCCTACGACCCGCAGGGGAAGCCCCTCTCTCCTCTCCCCCCCTCGCCCCATGCCCATTCAGCCTCAGAGAAAGGCTCCACGTGCCAGGGTGCCCCGAAAGCAGAGATGGACTCGTGGGAAACCTCCAGCTACATCTCTTTCACCAGCGAGAACAAGGACCAGGTGCCCGGCCAGCAGCCAGCAGCCGTGCGGGGACAGGGCAGCCCGCGGGAGGGGGCCCTGTCTGCCCCCGGGCCTGCAGAGGGGCAGCAGAGAGGAGGGGAGGGACTGGAGAGCGCGACTCTGTACTTCAGTGCCACCATGGAAGAGGCCGCATCCTCAAACCGCAGCCCAGCGACTCTGCAGACGCGGTGCCCAGGGAGAAAACGGGCAGAGAGCAGCCCTGGGGCGCCCTGTCCGCCTCAGCCGGCCGCCAGGCCCTTTCCCCTCACCGTGGCCGACATCAGCCCCATCCTGGGCGGGGGCCCCTGCAGAAACGTCCACCCGGGCGCTGGCCTCTGTGGAGCAGCCCCAGGCAGCTCTGGGTGTGAGGAGGGGCCAGAGTCGGCACAGGACCCAAACCACCCTGCCGCTGTTGGCACGCGGAGGCCCCCGCAAAAGACGAGCCAGAGACCTGGCCAAGAGCCCTGCCTCACCTCCACCCCGAAGCGCCACTCCCTCCAGAGGGGCCACAGCTGCAGGGGGGGGCACGAGGCAAGTGCTTTCATCTGACCGTCGCAGCGGTGGGCTCAGACGACAGGCCCGCAGATCAAGCTGGTCACTGAGTGCCGTGACAAGAGAAATCCCGCTGCTGACACCCTCGGCCTTGGACACGCCGCGTCCACCTCTAGGTCTCCATCTGCAGGCCGGGACAGGAGCGGGTGATTTCTAAGATCTCCCTAAACATCATGCATCGCAGAGGAGAGGTTGTAGCAAGGTGCAGGGCAGGGGAATGGGCTCCAGTCAGAATTGCCCGCTTCCTTTTATGAACTGTGTAATCCCCATTTTCTTTGTGACTTCTGGGAAACTCAAGGGTTAAAACTCAAGAGTCCTAGATTACCCTGGGTTCCTTTATAATTAGCTTTTCCTAACACTAATTGATTATCTCTCTCCCTCTCTGTTTTTTTTTTTTCAATGTATTCTGCCTACATTCTTTTTTTGGACTCCCATAGTTAGATAATGTAAATTCTGGACGTAGATGAGAAGGATATTCTTGTAATCAGCATAGCAGAATGCAGATGTCGCCGGGGGCCCCCCCTCTCTCTTCAGCAGAGCCGAGATGCGGTGGCCCTCAGGTACCTGCAGTCTGTCCTCCAGACCTAGCCGAGACGGCCACGTCTGCCTTTGTCTGCGTCGCATACACCCCACTTCCTTCCTCTCCAATCTTTGTTCCTTCTTGCATTCCACGCAAGATACTATCCATGTCAGGAAAGGAAGCAAATGCTCCCTGCGCCGTTTCTTCTAACTCCCTGAAGCTGTCTATCCTGTGTTGACTGGCATTTCCATCATTTCTTTAAACCTTCCTTCATAGCTGGTTAAGGAAGTTCAATCATAAACCATCAAAAAGAGACACACAAGCTGGGCGCAGTGATGCATGCTTGTAACCCCAGTACTTGGGAAGCTGAGACAGGAGGGTCCAGGTTCGAGGCCAGCCTCAGCTACTTAGTGAGGCCCTCCGCAACTTAGTGAGACCCTATTTCAAAATAAAGAATAAGAAATATTCTTATTTATTGGGGGTGTAGCTTGAAGGTAGAATGCTCCTCGGTTCAATCCTCAGTACCACACACACAAAAAAAGACACATACACGGTCGGAGTTGTTTACCCTGTGGGTTCAGGGACAGTACTGGGGCCCCAAGATGAAGCGTAGAATCGCAGTCACCTAGCTTAGCCTCGCACAGGCTAAGACCACACACCAACGCTTCTGCGGCAAGCTCGCACGCCGTCAGCCTCATTGCCAGCAGCGTAAGCCAATCGGATACAACAGGAGGGCATCTGGTACCACAGGTCAGTCAGAGTTCCACCACTGCTTCTGCAGCGTCCTGCCCTCCGCCACCCAGGGTCTTACAGCCAGGTGAGAAGACGGGGGGCTCCTCCCCATTTCTCCTCCCACACCCAACTCCAGCAGGGCCCTCTGGGGCCTCCCCCCCTCCCCCTTTGCCCTCCAGTGATCCCAGACTCCAAGCCCGTCCCCTAAAGTCGAATTGAGGGTGCGATCCTGCCTCTGAGCTCTAACTCCACGGGAAGCCACAGAGCCCACGGGGTCCTGGCACGTTCCAAGGAAGAGTAGCATCTGCCATCACCCCGCTAGGCCTTTGTTTTTCCTCGTCTCTGTTTTTAACGTGGTGCTGGGGATTGAAGCCAGGGCCTTGCACACGCTAGGCAACTCTTCTGCCTCACTAGCCTCTTCTCCCACGAAGGGACGCCTCTTGTCCCTCAAGCGGCGGGCTTTACCATGAAGTTTTCCTCACGGCCATTTCTGCCCAAAGCAGGAAACCCAGCTATCCAGGACCTGCTTTATCTCGGGGCCTCGCCGATGACTCCAGTCTCCTCAGGAAAGGCCGAAGAGTGGCTTCTGCCCTCGTGAGCCCGATTCAACTTCTAGGGTTTTCTGAATGACTCGGGAGCAAAGCTTCTGAACAGCCATTTATGATGTGGGTCTTTGTAGAAAACTGCCCCCCTACACACACACCTTTGTAGTGAGACTGTACACACACACACACCCAACTTTGTAGGAGAACTGTACACACATACACCTTTGTAGTGGCTCTGTACACGTGTACACACACACACCTTTGTAGTGAAACTGTACACACACATACCTTTGTAGTGAGACTGTACACACTCACACATACCTTTGTAGTGGGACTGTACACACACACACACACACACACACAACTTTGTAGTGGAACTGTGCACACATACACCTTTGTAGTGGTTCTGTACACATGCACACACACACACACACACACACACACACACAAACTTTGTAGAACTGAACACACATACACCTTTGTAGTGGTTCTGTTCAGCAAACCCCTCTTGGCTGGGTTTCAACTTCTAGGGTTTTCTGAATAACTCAGGAGCAAAGCTTTTGAACAGCCATTTATGATGTGGGTCTTTGTAGAAAACTGCCCCCCTACACACACACCTTTGTAGTGAGACTGTACACACACACATACACAACTTTGTAGGAGAACTGTACACACATACACCTTTGTAGTGGTTCTGTACATGTGTACACACACACACACACACACACACCTTTGTAGTGGTTCTGTACACCTTGATGAGACTTTCTCTTACACTGAAGGGGCAGCTCCCAGAGTTGTGGGGTAGTTTCAGAAGCCAACAAGAGCCAGGAACACCCCAGCTCGCTGCCACCTGCCTGAAAGACAAAGACAACGGCCTTCCAGGCGGCAGATCCGGCCGCCATTGGGCCCATCGGAACCAAGCTGTTGATAAGGGCAAGCCAACCCAGAGGGACACGGCAAGAGAAAGACACCAAAGTGAACGCCCTGTGCCGTCTCCTAGGGCCATGGTGGGCCAGACCTAACCGGAAGACAGAGGATGCGGCGTTCGCCACAGGCTGTGAACGTCAGAGTGGGGCGGTCCAAAGGGCAAACAGAACAGCCGAGGGTTACCCCGTGAGGCGCCCTTGGGATTCCTCTCACACACGGATCTCGGCCTCTGCACCCAACAGCCCCCACGCTGCGGCCGGCCGCACTGAATGTGTGTCTGCTTCACGTCGTTGCGCTCACTGCTGTGCGTGGGAAAATAAAGCTGCTCTGGGTGCCCAGCTAGGCTGTGGACTGCTCGGCTGGCGTCTTTCCGCGGCCTTTGCGGGCGTATCAGCGTCACTCACTTAAGGCCCTCTGTCAGGAAGCAGGGAAATCTTGCCTGTTCTGAAGAAGACATTTTGTGAAGGCATTGTCAGCTCTCCTAACACACGGGGTGGCCCAGCTGAAGAAGATTCGGCCGCGACACCTAACTGGCTCGTGTTCCTTCTGTAAAGGTGGGTGCGTCCACTCCGATGCACCCCAAATGGCATAAAGGCTCAGGGGAGGGCTGTGGGGCTCTGTGGGCGCTCCCTCCTCGGGCTGCGGGCCCAGGTCACCAGGGCAGCAGCCAGGCCGCCAGAGGGTAGAAACTCCCTGCTGGGCATGAGGACACCAAGCCCCACTTCCGTGGCTGTGGCCCTGGGCGTCATGCCCTCAGACCTGCAGCTGCAGACTGAGTCCGTGCACCACGACCAAAGGCTCCGGAGCTGGAAATCCAGAGACGGATTCCATACAGCCCGAAGGCTCAGCACTTCTAAATCCAGAAATAGGCTTGACATTCCTGTCCCAAAAGATCTGTTTTATAGCCAGGCGTGGTGGCACATGCCTTGTAATCTCAGTACTTGGGAGGCTGAGACAGGAGGATTGCAGGTTTGCAGACAGCCTCAGCTACTTAGTGAGGCCTTCTACAACTTAGACCCTGTTTCCAAATAAAAAAAATAAAATAAGGCTGAGAGTGTAGCTTGGAGGCAGAATGCCTCTGGGTTCAATCCCGGTACCAAAACTCAGTTCGCAGGAGTCGCCTCCTGCACTGCCCCACCCCCAGGCCCCACCCAACAACCTTGCATGGATCAAGGTGACGGAAGTCCCCGCCTTGCTCTCCACCAGCACCCAAGTCAACAGAATCACGGACCGCAAGCTGCAGCCCTGCCTGCTCTGAAGCAAAAGCTTTCAGCAATCCAGACTCCGAGTTCACGTCTCACAGGAAGAAATCTCCCATGGAAAAACACCATGGAAAAGTCCACACAGATCCAGTCATTACAGCGAGACTGTAATTACAGCCTTGCCGTCAGGGTTTCCATGCTACACGGGGGTCTCGATCTCGGTGGAGCGCCATTCTTTCCAGCTGGAGTAACACGGACAGGTTTTCAGCCCACTGGGGATTTTTCCGATTCGTTTGCACATTGGCAAGGCTGGGGAGGGGGGAAGGCAAGAGGGAAGACAGGGCTGAGAACAAAATAAACTATGGATTTGTGTTCCTGGTGTGTGCTTTCAACTGAAACTAGAAGAACACACACACACACACACACACACACACACAACCAAGGCTGGTTAAGGATAATCATCTGCACCCTCTAATGTTTAGGATTTTTAATGACACTTTGTCTTTGGCCTTTACAAAAAAAAAAAAAAGAAGAAGAAGCATTAAAAGCTGGATGCAGTGGTGATCCCAGTACTTGGGAGGCTGAGACAAGAGGATCACTGGCTCAAGGGCAACCTCAGCAATTTAATGAGACCCTGTTTCAAAATAAAATTTTTTTTTTTTTTTTTTTTTTTTTTTTTTTTTTTTTTTTGCGGTACTGGGGATTGAACTCAGGGGCATTCTACCTCCGAGCTATACCCCCAGCCCTATT
>PVLC010013608.1:10076-41379 GCA_004027655.1 Graphiurus murinus | reverse complement strand
AAAAAAAAAAAAAAAAAAAAAAAAAAAAAAAAAAAAAAAAAATTGATGAAGAAATAAAAACATTCCAAGAGAAGCAGAAACTAAAGCAACAACAACAACAAAAACAACAACAAAAGACTATCAAGCTGGTATACAATAAAATACTTAAAGAAATAAATACTTAAAGAAATAAAACACAAAGAAGAAAAACGAAATAAATGCAAGAATCAGAGAAGAAACGAATTCCACCAGATGAGCAACTAAGTGAAGGAGAAATAATATATCATACAGAAATTACAACCTCAAATGACAGAAAATTAAAAATCACCTCTAAAAATAATATTTAATGTTAATGATCTAACTCCCCAATGAAAGGGCATAGACTGGCAATATGAAATAAAAACTATAATTTGACTATACGCCATTTAAAAAATATAATATAATTACTTGCATCTTTTCAGATCATAATGAAATGAAAGTAGAAATCAACAACAGGAAGACACAAAGGAATTGCACAAGTACATGGACACTGAATGATACTCTTTTGAATGAAGACTGAATAATAGAAGAAATAAGGGGAAAAAGTAAAAAATTCCTAGAATTAAGCAAAAATATAGTCATGACATACTAAAATCTATAGGACATTCTGAAGGTGATTTTAAGAGGAAATTTTATAGTACTGAGTGCCCATGTAAGAAAAACAGAAAGTCACCAAATAAACCACCTAATGATACACCTCAAGGCACTTGAAAAACAGGAAGAGACTAATCCTCAAGCCAGTAGAAGGCAGGAAATAATTAAAATCAGGGGAAAATCAATGAAATAGAGAACAACAACAAAACAATTCAAAATATCAACAAAACAAAGGCTGACTTTTAAAAAAGATAAATAAGATTGATAAACTCTCAGTTGACCTAACCAAAAGAAAGAGAGAATTTACCTAAATTAGTGAAAAAGGAGACATCACTACAGACAGTAGGGAAATTCAGAAATTTATACTCCAATAAACTGGAAAAATAGAAGAAATAGACAGATTTCTAGACACATAGAACCTACCTAAATTGAACCAAGAGGATATAGAAAACCTAAACTGACCAATAGCAAGCGAAGAGATAGAAAGCAATAAAAAGCCTTCCATCAAAGAAATAACTAGGTCCAGATGGATTCCCAGCTGAATTCTACAAAACCTTTATAGAAGAACTATATTACACAAATTATTCTGTGAAATAGAAAAAGATGGAATTCTTCCAAATTCCTTCTATGACATGAGTATCACCTTAATACCAAAACTGAATAAAGACACCTTAAGAAAATAAAATTACAGACCAATATCCTTGATGAATATAGATGCAAAATTTCTAAACAAAATGCTAACAATACACATTTAAAATCACATCAACACAGATTGAAAAGTCTTAATTTAAGACCTAAAAGTTTGAAACTACTAGAAGAAAACATAGGAGAAATGCTTTAAATTAAGTATTAGCAATGATTTCCTGAAAAGGACTCTAATAGCTCAGGAAACAAAAGCAAATATCAACAAATGAGATTGCATCAAACTAAAAAGCTTCTGCACAGCTAAGGAAACAATAAGCCAAACTAAAAGACATTTTGAAAAATGGGAGAAAATCTTTGCCAGCTATTCACCCGAAAGAAGATTCATAGTCAGAATGTATAAAGAATTCAATAACAACAAAAGAACAAGTAATCCAATAAAAAATGGGCAAACGATCTGAACAGACACTTCTGAAAAAGAAAGTACAGATGGCCATTTACTATATGTAAACATCCTGAATATGTTTAGCCACCAGGGAAATGTAAATAAACCTTTACTGTCATTCCATCTTACCCCAGTCAGAATGGCTATCATCAAACAAATGAAAACAACAACAAAAAGAACCTGAAATAATGATGACCAATGAGGATGTGGGAAAAAAGGAATACATATATACTGTTGGTGGGAATATGTTAGTATAGCCACAGTGGAAAACACATGGAGGTTCTGCAAAGAAACCAAAAGTATATTACCATATTATCAGCTTTACCACTCCCCTGTATTTACCCAAAGGAAATGTCTGCCTACAAAAGAGATACTTCCATACTATGCTTATTCCAGCCCTAGTCACAATAGCCAAGATACAGAATTAGCCTAGGTCATCATCTCCCAAATCCTAGAGAGAAAGGCAAATCCAGAGAATGATGTCTGAGAACTGAGGAGCAGGAGCAGAAGCTGCATGTATCATAATCGGGTAGGAATGATCAAATTTTAGGACATGTGGAGGACTGAGTGTGGACTAGCAGGAGAGATGAATTTGTGGTCCTTGCAGTCCCTCCCACCCCCAGCTTCTCCACCCATTTCATAAGCATAAGCCTTAATTCCAGGAAACCTATAAAATCTCCCTTGAAAAGCCAAGAAAGATCCTTTGTGGCTCTGGCATGGTGACAAGAAGAGGACTAGAGGAGAAAAAATTTTACCAGGACCTTATTTCAGCCAGGAGAAGAGCAATCTCACTCCATCTGACTCTATACTTTTGATCTTACCTAGAAGAAAATTCTTACCACTCGAGAAGAGCTCATCAAGGTCACAGCCTGGAAATCCAGGCCCACTGGACACTGAGGTTTACTTGTAGAATCCTAGAACACTTCTTTTCTGTAGGATCGACCTCAGCACCTTGCCAATAGACTCCAGCATTGTAGCAGTGGATTGGAACTGGTAGAATGGGAGAAGCCTCCTCTCTCTAAAGAAGAGTGCTTGCCGAAGCCCTAACTCCACATGGAAGACAAAAGCAAGGGAATCAGAGACATGGGAATCCCGTGGCACCTACAGTTATGACAAATGTTAATACAGAGTGTCGGACTTTCAAGAAACATTACAATGGGTGACAAAAAGCCAAGACAAAACACACAGTCTGAAGACAGAAAGCAAGAATCAGAATTAGACTTGGATATGACACAGATGTGGGAATCATCAGACAGAACCTAAGAGAACTATGATTAATATGTTAAAGGTCCTAAGGGAAAAAATAGACAACAGGCAAGAGCAGATGGTATGTAAGCAAAGAGCCAGAAAATACAAGAAAGAATAAAAAGAAGTGTTAGTAATAGAAGACAGACATGAAGGTTGTCTTTGATGGGCTCATTAGTAGATTGGGTATGCCAACAAAAGAACCAGTGAGACCGAAGATAGATCAATAGAAATTTACCAAACTAAAAGGTGAAGGAAAAAAAAAAGAATTAAAAAATCCCTAGAACACTTAAAGACTATGGAATCACCACAGCAAGTATAACATTATATGTAATTGGAATTTCAGAAGAAGAGGAAAGAGAACAGAAGAAATATTTTCAGTAATAATAGTTGAGAACTTCTCCAAATTATTTCCAGACACTAAAGCAGAGTTTCATGAAAACATAAAGATTTAAAAAAGACAAAAACCGAAACAAAACCATCAGCCATGAAACAATATCTAAGATCATCTACAAGTACCAGGAAATTAAAGACAAAGCGATAATCTTGAAAAAGTAAGTAAATAAAACCAGAGGAGGAAGCCGGGTGTGGTGGCGCACACTTGTAATCCCAGTACTTGGGAGGCTGAGACAAGAGGATCCGGGTTTGCAGCCAGCCTCAGCTATTTAGTGAGGCCCTCTGCAACTTAGTGAGACCCTGTTTCAAAATAAAGAATAAAAATGGGATTAGGGGTGTAGCTCAGAGGTAGAAAGCCCCTGGGTTCAATCTCCAGTACCGCAAAAAAACAAAAAACAAAAAACAAACAAGCAAACAAATAACAACAAAAAAACAGAGGAGGAAAAACATCTCCCCTACCAGTCAATGAAAAGGGGAAGGAATTATAGTGGTCTCAATAGAAACCACACAAGTAAGAAGGTAAAGGATGCTTAAAGTTTTGAAGTTAAACACCAGTTTAGAATTCTATATTCTGTGAAATCACTCTTCAAAAGTAAAAGAGACATACTTTCTTCAACAAACAAAAACTAAAGGACTTGGCCACCAGCAGTTCTTAGGGAGAAAGAATACAGCTCAGAAACCCAGCTCTACATAAAGAAAGGAAGGATGATGGAGAAGTGATATAGGAAAGGGAAATCTTTTACTTTTCTCATTTTTAACTGCATTAAAAGTGTATTAAAGCCGTAGTATTAACAGTGTATATATAGGCAGTATGAATGACAGACTGTCATAAGGGGCAAGATTGGGAACACTCTAGTCCTGTTTGTTATAAGGCAAAGATGGCCCCATTTACAATTTTTGACTTTATGGCCATGCAAAAGTGATGTGCAATAGTAGACATCACACTTTGACTTTTGGTTTTCTCCCCAGGATCACTACTTTATTCTCATGTTGATCAATATAAGAGGGGCAGCTCCCAGTCAGCTGCACAGCCAAGAGAGTAAACAACAGATCCTCTACAGTGAACAGCAGTGCCAGCCTTCTTTGGATACAGGTATTTAATAAAGTATGCCAGATAGCCAACACGTCAGCATACAAAAGCTGTGTGTTAGATGATCTTGCCCAAGTGCAGGCTACTGTGTGTGTCCTGAGCACATTTAAGGCGGGCTATGCTAAGCCAGGATGTTCCATAGGTTACATATATTAAATGCTTTTTCCACCTAATGGTATTTTCAACATAAGATGGGTTTCACAGCACATAACCCATCGTAAGTCAAGGAGCATGGATACCTATGTTACTCGTAGAGTTATTTGAAGGTAGACTTAGATTGGTTAAAAATGCATGTTTGGAAAGTGAGGTCAATTATTCAACTATTTCTAAAAGAAATATAATTGATAAGCTAAGAGAGAAGATAAAACAGGAGCACATAAAATGCTCAGTTGAGAGCAGAAAAGGCAAAAAAAGGAAATAAGAAACAAGAAATACAGTAAGCAGGGTAGTTAAAAAACAGCAGACCCTAATACAGTGGCATCAGTAGCCACTTAATATGTTTAGAAAGACCAATCAAAAAGACATAGATTGTCAGAGTGAGCTAAAATGATAAATATAGGAATTGTATTAGTAAGATAATGTGAGGTGTTATAAAAGTAGTCTTTATAATTTCAAGACCTTGACTTTGCTCCTTTCATAAAAGCAGATCGGCATTCCCAAGCAATGGGCGGGAACATCTGGTCTTCTCAGCTCCTGGCCTCCTCCTCTCTAGAACTTCATAAATTCTGCATCTAGGTGCAGCAAAGCAGGAAGACAGAGGAAGCAAAGGGTAAGAAATCATTGAAGTATGACTCCTAAAGACTTTCTCTAAAATGTCTTTGAGAATGACAACTTAATTAAAAGATACACATGCTTTTAAAAGGGAAGGTATAAACTATTAGGGATCAGAGAAAGTTATCCTTATGAACATCAATTTAGGGCATTTTTGTTACATCAATATAAACAATAACTTATAAAATCAAAATATAGTATTTTGGCTAAGTTTGCCAACAAAGACTTAAGACTTAAAGAAATGTGAAAAAAAGTTAAGTCATATCAAAAGTTATTTGGACAATCTTTGGAAACCCGTTTTAATAAATTGTTTGGTTTATTTTGGCAAAAAGTTTTGCTTTAAATGTTAATTGTTCCAATTTGGTGAAGTCTAAGGCTAAATTCGTTTAAACAAAAAATGTTGGCCTAAAATACTTGCTTTTCTCCTAAATTTATGACCTTTATTTCCATTCAGTTACCACATATTTCCATGTGGATGGTCTAGCACATAATTAAAAACACATGTCCAAAATTAAAAAAAAAGAATCTTCACTAAAAGAATGTCAATATTGAAAAGAGAGAATAAAAATAATTTGGTCAATTCATTTGGAGAGAAAAGAAAAGAAAAAGCATAAATATAAAACATGAAATGATAGAGATGAATCCAAATATATAAAACATTTTAGTAGATGCAAACTAATTAAACACAGACCAGGGTATTTTTAATCTTGTTTTTTAATTTATGTACTTTTTTTGGTAAGAAACAGAGCAAGATGGCAACAGAAAGCTTATAAGTAAATAAACAGAAAAATATGTTAGATAATACTATATCAACATAGTACTAGTATTAATATAATATCCTAATATAATAGTAGGCATAAAGCTAAAAAAATACAAGTTAAGAGGTTTATTTTATAATGATAAGCCTGCTGTTTCTTTCCTAAAAGGATGTAGCACTCTTGAATGTGTTTGTAACTCACAACTTATCTTCAAACATGAGGCGAAATTGCAATAATTTAAAGAAGAAATTAACATGTCTACATAGAAGATTATAACACAACTCTGCGATGTATTGGTACATCACACTTTCACCTTTTATTTCATATGCACAAAAATTGAATAACCCACTTAACATGCTGTGTGTAATGCACACATTTAAAACCCTTCACCCAATAGTTAGAGATGGTGGAGACTTCACACGCTCTCGAAGCATCTCTAAAAATGACTTATATGTCAGGCCACCAAATAAATGACAATTATCAGTGAACCAACAGACTGTTGTCCTCTCATAGGCAATATAAGGACATGTCATTGTTTGAGAGTAGGCCACCGTGTCTTTTGAGTTTTGAAGCCACATTCTCTGAAGTATTCCTTGGATGGAAGAATGACAGTGTCTGTAAGAATGACCTTGACATTTGTGGCAGTCAGCAGTGAGAGTTGTTTACCAAGTACTGTGCCAGGTGCATCATATATCTCAGAGCAACCTAACAGGAGGTTCTACTGCTATTGCTATCATTTTGCTGATCACAAAACAAAAGCACAGATCTATGAATGATGGAGCTGAGATTCAAAGCCCAGGCAATGTGATTCCAGATACTATGAAAGTTGGAATTAAAAACAATGAAATGCTGCACATCAAACTTTGTGGGAGGCAATTGAAAAAGTTTTAATAGATCTTAAATGTAGGAAGTTCTATCTTAGGTTCACATTATAGTATGGAAGACACATTGAAATTAATGTTCTATGGGTTCTTAGCAAAAGTTAAAAAGAAAAACAAAGTAAGCTCAAAAGATATCAGGCAGAAGGAAATCATAAAAATAGAACAAAAACTAATTAAATGTAAAATAAAGCAATAGTTCTCATAGATGTATCCTGTGCCTTTAGAAAAAAAAAATCTCTGACAAAACTGATCAAGAGAAGATAAGGCAATAAAAATATAGGTTAATAAAATAAGAACATGAATGTATGTGGAACAGAGATATTAAAAATCAATGGCAAATTCCATAAGAGATCTTTGCACCAATACTTAGATAAGAAAAAATATGCATTATCAAAATTGCAGAAGAAAATTTAAAAACCTTAATTAGTCTAAAATCATTATAGTCTCTTACTTGGTCATCAAGAAGCTACCCACAAAATGAGCCCAAAGCCAGATAATTTTAGCTACCAATTCACCAAACCTTTAAACAATAGATAACAGCTGTCTTAGGTACTCTTTCAAAAACTGAGGAATAAGGAAGGTTAAAATTCACTAATGTCAAAGAGAGAGAGTACAAGAAAAAAAAATTATGGGTCAATCTCATTACAAGCATAGATGCAAAACTTTTAAAATATCAACAAGTTAGCAAATATATATTTCTACAAAACATATAAAATTCAATTATCAAAGTATGCAGATGAGTGTTTTATAACTGACACAAATTGTTTTGAGCAACAAAATTGCATAATGATGAAAACATTGCCAAACATCTGTTTTAAAAACTGCCTTGATAGCAGGAATTGTTTTCCAAAACAACGATTTTCTCACATCTTATTAAAAATGCCTTTTTTACATTGGGACATATTAAGGGTGTGTGTGTGTGTGTGTGTGTGTGTGTGTGTGTGTTTAAATACTGCTAAGCAGGCATTTTTCATTACAGAAAGGTCAAAAATTTGGAACAGCTGGTTTTTTTAATAAAAGAAAAACATGTAGCTCATCTCCAAATTCTGCAGCGTTTTCCAGGACTTTGCCACGAGACAGCCAGCAAATTTCTTGACAGTACATATGATTTTCATGTTAACTACCCATTTTAGTACAAATAATCATTAACTGTTTTCTACTCCATGTAACATATGCCCAGAAGTCACCATAACATAAGCTCTAAGTGCTTTTGACCTATAGACTGAACGATAGAATCTGTTTCCATCTGCACGTTAAATATTAGTAATGTAAGTTGCTTTCTTAGTTTATTTTTTTTAGCTAAAAATCAATATAAAAGATCATCTCAGGTATCCTTGAAATGCATGCATATGAGAAACGACTGTTCTGATGAATGAGGGTGGTCAGAGAGAGATCTTTCCACATCCCGCCTGGACCAAAACATTTCACTGTGAAGAGAGGTTTAAGGAGGAGTCCGAGAGGATGGGGAAAAGACATTGTGTGTGTATCTGAGAATTCACAGCCTCGACCAGCAAGCCCCATCGGGCCATCATCGAGAGCAGCTGGCTGCCTGCCAGCACTGTTCAGTGTGCTAGTCCAAAGATACATTCTCGAAGTATATTTTGAAGTGTTCGATTGATGGAGGCTTTTCTTGAGCCATTTCTAGATGCAGAAATGCATTACTGTTCATTCCCACTAATTTGAATACCAATGGTGCTTTCCTTATGAGAGACAGACAGCAGTAATCACAAGGCCACGTTTCATAGCAAGACTGAAATACTGCAGACGGAGGTTGCCATTTTAAGTTCCTAAATCCAACTCAGTGCTGGTTGGAGCACCATCGCTTTTATAAACAAGAAGAAATGTCAACTGCCATGACTTCAAGCCCTCCACAGTCTTTTAAAAGGAAACATCTTTTTCTGTTTTAACAGTGGAGCTAGACTCTCTAAAAGCATGTTATACATTAGAATGTCAATTCCTTTTATTTGCCTTCATTAGTACTGGTATTGCAAACAGTTTGTGTAAGTGGAAGAAGAAACTAAAGTCCTTCAATAACCCCTCTCATTAATTCTTTGTGCAAACAAACTCTGGTTTGGTATAAAGCAAGATAACCTAATGGATGTTTTGTAGAGGATGTGCAGCGACTTTGTTTACCAGTAAAAATTTTATCAAATGAGATGGACCAAGAAAAGTTTGCAGCTCCATAAATCTCAAGCTATATTTTGAGCGTTCGTGAAACACCCCGTCTCCAGACTTGAGCTTGAAATAGATTTACAAGAGTCAAAGGTCACAGTTCTTGCAAACAAAGGAAACAGCACATGGAGTTTTTGTTTATTTTCTGTCTCTTAAAAAAATCAAATATGGCCATCGAGCACATAAAACACCAATAATCAACTACTGGTAGCAGAAATGGGTCCCGTGGGTATCTTTGTCTGCTTGGTTACCATGGGAAACAAAAGCAAATGCTGAATAACTTTCAGGCTTTTCTCTGCCTTGTTTCAACAAACGTTCTAATACATTTGTTTTAAATAGCAGAGAAATCTCTAAACATCCACAAAGAGAGGCGCAGCTATCAGCTCAGTTGCTCATGAGCAGAAGAAGATTCCCAAATAGGATGTGATTACTATAGCAGAAGGATATATTTTTTTTTTTCGATTTCAGGTTGGAGGATCTCAGTTTTTATACTAGAACTTCTCATTCGGTCTTGGGACTTTGGAGAAATTATGCAAGTTTGTGAAACTTTTGATTCTTCCTCTGTAAAATGATTTATAGCTTGTCTGCCTCTTAGTGTTCCTGAGAGGGTTATGAAATATCATTAAAAAGGGAGGTCTCTTTTCTATCTGGTCTACTTTTGTTTCTTAAAGAATCGCAGAAGACTATTTTGTAGTGGTGTGTTCTTCCGTACGTAGACCTGCCTAACGGAGGTTCTTGATCTGCAGTCACTCACTCGCTCTGGCTGGGAAGGTGGAGAAAACCCGGAATAGCCAAATTGCTATTATTCTGTTTGCAATTTTGTCAGAATTCATTTTTCTGTTTGTCTTACATTTCATTTTAGAAGATATAATTACTCTGCTATTAAGCATTTTGCTTTCCAAGTGACTCAAAAGTAGAAAATGAAAGATTCACTCTACTCCCTACCCATAATAAATATAAGTAGTTTAACTTCTCTGGATTTAACAAATAATCTGTTTGCTTTTAACTTTAAATTCTTAATCCATTGGGAAGTATCCTGCCTAGCTTTTCCTAATAAATTGTTGATTCTCAAATGTTGCTTCGGAGTAATACATACATACATACACACACACACACACACACACACACACACACACACACACATAACTAAAAATTCTTAATGTATTACAGGAATAGTAATTAATTTCGGGCTCATGTAGTTAATATTTTAAAAGTCAGAATATTAGCATATATCAAAGCTTCTGCTTTAATACAACTTTGGGTCATAGAAAACTCAAGGAAAGTCCTACTTTATAATACTCTTCCATTGTCCTTTCCTCTTTTAAAGCTATACTTATGAAACCAACCTCCTGTCACTGAGAGTCTTAATTAGGAAGCCCTAATGCCTTTTGTCTAATTCCTTGGGTTCTAGTTGATTGACAACCAGTTTTGTGATGGCGATTCAGAAAGACCAAGCTCTGATTGCACCAAAATTCCTGCTTCCTCTGCTCAGAGATGGACACTGTGTCCTTAGATTTCTAAGGCTACAGCCAAATGCTCAGAACAGTGAAGAAGTCCCCGGATAATTTGATCCTTGAGAAGTTCCCCCAGGGTGAGACAAGTTCTTGGGCTGAAATTCCTAGCAGAGTCCCTTGATTCTTTCTCTACGATGGTCTCCTGTACTCTTCTCATTAGACAGCTTTCCAATTACACTTGACTGTGGAACACAATTACAGTGTTGTCTCTTGCCCATGACCGTCTCCATGACATTTTAATATATATCAATGCCTCTTGATTTTTTTTTTCTTTTAGCTTGAATAGTAAAAACTAAGGTGCTTGTGTAACATTGGATTTAGCAGTTAACTGAATCTGAATAATGTAATGGCATCAGATATTGACTTCTCCCTGTAAGGCATTAAGAAAATAGATTTAACATTTTGTAAAGCTTATTAATTTTGGGGAAAAAGATTATTATTAACATTTTTAAAGCTTATTAATTTTGGGAAAAATTTATAAGCTTTACAAAAATGAAGAACTAGCAAAAGTGAAGAGAGCTCTGTTCATAAAAAACAAAACCAGAACAACAACAACAAAAACTAGTTTATAGATGGGACTCCTTAATTCCAAGAGGAAACTTCCTGAAAGAACAAGGATTGGTTTCCCCAAGGCCAGAGGAAGTTCTAACTGCTGAAAATAACTTCAGGACTCAGGGCATGCCACAAAGCTAAGGAAATTCTAGTTTCTGACTAAGAGAATTTTTGTTTTCTGTGCTAAAGAACTAAAAGGTTAAGTAAGAAATGATCCTTGTTCTAATTCTTTTCTTTCTTTCCTTCCTTCCTTCCCTCTTCTCTCCTCTCCTCTCCTCTCCTCTCCTCTTCCTTCCTTCCTTCCTTCCTTCCTTTTCCTCAGTACTGGGGATTGTACAAGAGCACTCTACCACTGATCTACATCCCCATATCTTTTTATGTTTTGAAACAGAGTTTCCCTAAGTAACCCAGGCTGGACTTGAACTTGTGATCCTCCTGTCTCAGCCTCCTGAGTAGCTGGGATTACAGACATGAGCCACCATGTCCCAATTCTAAATAGATTTTAAATTGTGTAGAGACAGAAGGGAACTTGTTTTCCTATGGAAATTTCTTTGGACACTCAGATCATGGCAACAGTGGTGGGATGTGGGGCAACTTCCCCTTCATTCCATTCATTCTTGTGTGAGTGTGGGGGGGGGACAGCAGTCAGTCATATAGGTTCAGGGTAGACTTTAGTTTTGCTA
Source organism: Graphiurus murinus (assembly GCA_004027655.1). Classification (NCBI taxonomy): domain Eukaryota; kingdom Metazoa; phylum Chordata; class Mammalia; order Rodentia; family Gliridae; genus Graphiurus; species Graphiurus murinus. The sequence continues at coordinate 29,618 of PVLC010013608.1, read as the reverse complement.
TAATCTTTTGTACTTGAGGAAGCCTTGGGACACCTTTACCATGGGTTTAGTAATGAATTAGTGTATAATTACTTATACATTTTTAAAAATTCCATTCAAGTCTGAACTCCTCAGGTATAAAGACTATCTATTATTTGTCTTTATTGTATTTTAACTAGTTTCACCATACTCTCAATATGGAGTTGAATATTTGTAATAATAAAAATAATTTGAATTTCCTTTTCTCCTAGAAATACTTTCCAAAGGAAATTATCATTTTTATTCCTTCTTCAAACATGTAGTTGTTGATAGTTCATTAAGTTGAGTAGCATTTATTGTATGTGTGTGGTGGGGGGAACTGGAGATTGACCCCAAGGGCATTCTACCTCCAAGCTGCACCCCCAGCTCTTTTTAAAATTGTTTTATTTTGAAACAGGGTCTTACTAGGTTGATGAGAGTCTTACTAAGTTGCTGAGGCTGGTCTTGAACCTGTGATCTTTCTGTCTTAGCCTCCCAAGTACTAGGATTACACACCTGGCCAAATATCATTTTTTTTTTAAATCTGTGATGGATACAACTTTTGTCTTTAATATTAATATTTCATGTTGTGAGCACACACATTCCTAATTGTCCAAACCAAGAACTTGGGGACAAGTTGTTGATTTGGAAAGGTTGGGAAGAGCCCAGGCTTTAGCTTTTCAGGACCTGAAGCAGAGCTAGGTCTACATATTTACATCTCTATAATGATTGCCCCAGTGGGTGTTGTTGAGGATTCAGAGCAGGACAGTAATTGCTGGGGACCAATCCTCACCTTGCATAGATGATTATCTTTCTGAGGCAGTTGGGTTTTAATCCTAATTTGATGAGTGAAGAGTCTTTGAGGGATTAAATAACTGGTCCCAGGTGGCCTAGGAAGTGAGTGGTCCCAGGGATTGTCCACCCAGCCAACTGGCCTTAACCTATGAGATGGATGTTGCCTGCCTTACCCACCCTGGGCAGGCCTCTCTCAGATTCCCTGCACAACTCTCCCAGTATCTTGACCTGGGATGTTGGGCTCAGCAGGTCTGACATCAGGAGAGGAGCAGAAGTTATTCTCACTGCCCAGGTTCATTACTTTGCTTAGCCAGGGGTCTGTGGTAGGTCCTGATAACCTCCTCTCAACACTGGGAGCCAGGAAAACAGACAGCAAAGGGACCACACCTGAGCAGGGCTTTCCATCCACTTAAGTGACCTCCATCCTGTCTTTAGACCACTGGGGATTCTTCTCATCAGTCAAATATTCCATGACTCTCTGTAGGGCTTCCTGGAGGCCTGTTGGGGGGCTCTCCTCTCATGGTTGATGGAGTGGTAAAGGTTCCTCTTTTTTTTTTTGGTACTGGGTATTGAACTCAGGGGCATTCTACCTCTGAGCTATACCCCCAGCCCTATTTTTTATTCTTTATTTTGAAACAGGGTCTCACTAAGTTGTGGAGTGCCTCACTAGGTAGCTGAGGCTGGCCGCGAACCCGGATCCTCCGTTCTCAGCCTCCCGAATGCTGGGATTACAAGCGTGCGCCACCACGCCTGGCTGGTTCCCAATTCTTTATAGACAGAGTGGGCATGAACTTCTCAGGAGGCTTCACCATTATTTTTGCTGTGCTAATTAGCATTTTCTTTCTTTTTTTCTTTACATTTGTGGTACTGGGGATTGGTCAAGGGACATTCCATCTCTGAGCTATACCCCAGACCCTTTTTTATTATTTTTTTTAAGTACTGGGGATTGAACTCAGGGGCATTCTACCTCTGAGCTACAGCCCCAGTCCTGTTTTTATTCTTTATTTAGAAACAGGGTCTCACTAAGTTGTAGAGGGCCTCCCTAAGTAGCTGAGGCTGGCTGCAAACCGGGATCCTCCTGTCTCGGCTTCCCAAGTACTAGGATTGTAATTTTTTATTTTGAAACAGGGTCTTGACCTCTGTATGGGAAGGAGAGATATAGGGAGGAGGGGGGGCACCAAGGGCTGTGTGCATGTATGTTAATGTGAACATGATTTACATTGTGATGTGAGATGATAATGTACCAATAAAAGCACATTAAAAAAAAAAAAAAAACAGGGTATTGATAAATTGCTGAAGCTGGCCTTGAACCTTATCCTCCTATCTCAGTCTCCTGAGTACTGGGATTACAGGCACTTGCCCCTGTGCCTAGTAGCATTTTCTTTTTAAAGAATCAGTGACCCATGCAGTTCCTCCACTCCGTTCAAGCTGCCAGGGAACCAGATGAACTCAGTGCTTAGACCTTGATTCTCACTGGCTCTGTCACAGGATGACGGCTTCTGATACATGAGGAAAGTCATGTGGTAGGGGCTGGTCTAAATCAAATTGGACAAAGGTCTTTTCTGCCTAGTGATACGATCGTATAAATATACATCAATAAATATTTTGGGGTGGGGTGCCCACCAAGAACTCATGCTTTGAAGAATACAATAAATGAATGGCAAGATCCATGCACAAAAGGAACTTATTATTAATAATTAAAAAAATCTAACAAGCTCTGGATGACCGACAGTTTGGAGACATTTTTACTTTTCTATCACCTTTGAGCATGCAAGGGTGACAGAAAATAAGGCGTGGTTGAAATTTGCAACAAGAACAAGGGTCTCTGAGAGATAAAAGCTCTGAGTAGTTTTACTCTGGTGCACCTACAGAATGCTGAAAGCCTTCGCGGATCTGGAAAAAACTAATTTGAAACTTGTTTCTCAGGAACCGACAGCATAAGGAGCTGAGATAATTAATAGAAGTTAATCTTCAACTCGCTGACAGGGGTTTCCAAAGAGCTTGTTGACGTGACTTGATGCCGTGGGAGACCCAGTTGACATGCAATAAAACTGGAGTTAATTCTACCCACCCAAACATTAGAAAATATGCTTATCAAATAGAAATAAGCAGCCGGGCGTGGGGCGCACACTTGTAATCCCAGTACTTGGAAGGCTGAGATAGGAGGATCATAGGCTCACGGCTGGCCTCAGCTACTTATGAGGGCCTCTGCAACTTACTGGGACTCTGTTTCAAAATAAAGAATAAAAAAATAGGACTGAGGTAGAATGCCTCTGGGTTCAATACCCAGTACCAGTACTGCAAAAAAAAAAAAAAAAAAAAAAAAGCAGAAATGCAGAAATAAGCAGTAAGTGTGGAATATAAAAATATCCACAATGGAGTTTTGGAAAAAGTGGATGCAAACTAAAAAAAAAAAAAATGGAAAATTTGAAAATGGCCATTAAAAAATATGGGCTAGATAGAGGTGGAGCTGTTACTCTGCAGGCTTCTTTTTCTTAAGTCTGTACTTTGGAGACTTATCTACCTTATTGTCTAACTTGGTTTTATTTTTGCATGGATGAAGGTGGATCAACTTTGCTGCATTGTAGCATTTTTTTGTTGTTGTTATTAACATTTTCAGTATGGATTGGCTTTTGCTCATTTGTCACTGCATTTTTACTACCTTATTGTAGTTTTATTCCTTATACATCGTGCCTCTGGATTAAAGGGTGATTTGGTGCACAAATGTTTTTACGCATATAAACTGGTGTCGTAATTTTGCCTTTGCCTTTGGATGTTGGCAGTTTCTAGAACACAGAGGAGACAGCTATTATTTGGCCACGTGGAAGACTATGAAAGGCATTAATTTTAAAACTAGCCTGCTGTAATTACCATTGCATTTATGTTGGAGGTCAGCGTTTGTGTTATTTCCTCTTATGGGTTGCCCTCCCTTACTGAATGTTATGCCTTACTGCTTGTATTAAATTCAAGTAATAGAGGAAATAACAGTGTTATTAACCTCTAACACTGATGAAAAATCAGTCTTAAGTATAACATAGTTTGCGATGGGAACAGTTGTGCTAGTCCTCTGGCTGGGTCCCTGAGCAAACACAGTGAGCCTCTGTGTACCACGTACCATATTTATAATGAGGACGAAAATGGAAGCAAAGTGTGGCATGCAATAATTGTCTGGGGGAACAGGGATTTGATTTTAATACGCACTGGACTCTTACTAATAAATGTTATAGGTTTGCATAACTTTATAAAAATAGAATTGATCAAGAAGATTCCAGTTTTCTATGACTGAAAAAGGAATTGTGTTTGAGAATCTGATAATCTTTTCAGAAAAGCCCTGAGGAATTCAATATATAATAACCAACCCCAGCAAAAGTCTCCAATGGGATGCTTCCAAACACATCTATTTTTAAGCCAAAGATGACTAGAAAAATTATCTTTTCTATGCTTGTTGGCATCTAAAATAATAATTTTCTAAAGTTGTTTTTGTTATTTAGACAGAGCTTGCCTCCCTAGCTATTCAATCAATATCATAGTTTTGTTGGTAAATTTATTCAAATAGAAGCGTAAAACCTCAGATAATTTTATTAATTTTACACACATATGAAAATATAAGTTTAATAAGTAAAGTTAGGGTAATAATTTGTCATAGGAAATTATACTTTGCAGAAGATTCAACATCAGTCTATTGATTAAATAGATTAAATAACCCTAGATGTTCCTTATATGTTTTGATTCATAGATATTTTATTTAAATTTAATATTGGAGCAGCACATCTCTACTAAGTAAGGCATAGGTGTATTAAGTAATTTTAAAGGATTATTTTGTTTTGTTTTTGTACTGGGGATTGAACTCAGCTCTTTTTTCTATCTTTAGTTTGAAATGGGATCCTACAACATTGCTGAGGGTCTTGTTAACTTGCTGAGGATGGTCTTGAACCTGTGATCCTCCTGTCCCATCAACTGGGATTTTATAGGCATGTACCACATGCCTGGCTATTTTTAAAGGTTTTTGATTGATTGTTTGATTTTTTTTAAAGAAATATTTTTGCATAACTTTTATTAGTGAATTGACGATTCATTTGAGGGTAACTTTTCTCTTCTGGAATAAAATATACCCCTTAATTGTAAGCATATTGTTTTCTAAACAAAACCTTCCTGTCATCATTTTGAAAAGAATGAAGTGCTAAGAGATATCCCTTTAATGTACTATTCTTCTTTTAAATCTATAATTGATATAAATGGACCAAATATCATTAACGGGAGAAAACATTGTGTCGTACATATTTATTAAAAAAAATTATGTGCTTGGTAACATGAATGTGTTTAAGGGCTTTTGTGTGAGTGAAATGAAACCACATATATGAAAGTGTTTTACAACTACATATACATTAAATATTCCACAATCATATTATTCTCATGACTTAGAGTGAATAAAACTTACAGAAAATTCACAGGACTCAGTATTTCTATAGTGTCTAGTGTCTAATGGAAAATCATAAAGAACAGTAAGCACCATTCTTAATCTTTGAATAAATATGCCTTTTAGTCTCGTGAACAGTCCTATGTAAAGGCTCAGCAACACGTTTACTTTTTAAATTAACAAACACTTCAATGGTTAATTGAGTATTTGTAAGCAACAAATTACTCTCCACCACTGCTGGGAGAAAGCTTGGTTAGCGGCTGTCATAAGCCTGCTGTTAATGAACTCGGTCTCCACAAATGGAAAAGGAAGCTTCGCATCTGAACTCTGGATGTGCGCCGTCCCCTTATTCTAAACACATTAGGACACTATTTTCTCACTTAGGGAAGCTTTTGTACCCTGGGCATGTGGCTGTTTAAATGCCCCAGCAGGACATCCAAAGGCTGCAGAAAAGGGAAAAGTTATTGGGAACAATTTGCTTTCGTTCAAGGGCAACGCCAAACGAGCGAGTTTTGCAGCTGGCTCATTGCTATTCTTGTGCTGTTTGTGCTGTCTTTCATGTCAAAAGTCCTTTCCTGCCTACAGATCCTCAGGAAGCGTCGTGCTGTTTGCCCAAGTTCCTCCTGAGCTGGAGCTCCGGGCCTTTGATCACAGATACCATTTGCAATCTGGTTTAAAAATAGGAGGTTGCTGAGATAAGCCCCTGTCCTCCCAGTGAGGAAAGGGCTTTTCCGCCCTCCTTCCCCCAACTTTGTTGTCTTGCCTTTTAGCCTGGGAACACAAGAGCTCAGCCGGAGTGCTCTGCAATGGAAATGCTTAGAGGTGGAAAAAGTTTCAAGGTGAAGAAAGTTTACCGAAGAGTAACTCAGGCTCATCATTTTTGTTTTGTTTTGTTTTTTTTAAAGTACATTATTTTCTTTGAGTATACACAAGCGATACTTGTGTCTTACATTTAAGCTACACTATTGGTTGCAGAAATTGCAAACCTAAGGATAGCTTTTATTTTTTATTTTTATCTATTTATCGATTTATTTTTTATTGGTGCATTGCCATAGAAGGAAGGTTACACACGTGATACTCACGACCCCCATTACATCCGGCAGTTGGAGCATGTGTCTTTTTTTTGAAGAACAGAGTAACAAGAGAAAGAATTTGGGGAATAAACTTGGAGGTTGTAGGCGAGAATTTAAGACAGAGGAATGTTCGTATTCATGCATTTCTATATGAAAGAGTTGGAGGGTTTCTAAGCTGGGAGAGGGAGGGTATGTGGGTGTGTGGTGGCCCAGTGGAGGTCGGGTGGGGTCATGGCCAGGGAAAGCTAGACCGTGGATGGATGGTGTGCTGCATGACTTGAATTATATTAATGATGTCCCATTAACCATAGCATGCTAATTTGTGTTATAAGGATAAAGCCAGAATAAAAGTGACTGGTTGTTATTACTTCTATTACTTGTCATTTATCAGTGCTTTAGCCTTCAAAACAAATGTATGAAGAGGATTCTTTTTTTTTTTTTTTTCTGGTACTGGGGATTGAACTTATATAAGTATCAGAGATGGTAACAATTGACAAAAGGACTTTTATCTGAAAATCATCAGGGCGTTTTTGAAAGAAAAGCAGAAAAATAAAAAAAAAATTTAAAAAAAAATGGGAGGAACAACAAAAAGGCATTTAGCCTTAACATCCATTTGATTTTTTTCTACCAGACTCACAAAACTCACCCGAGTGTCATGTGAATTCATCAGAATTGAAAACTGGTTATGCAGAAGCCAGGAGATTACGCCCTTTGGGCCAGCACTGTTTCATTCGCTCTCAACTCTCGCTAAGTCACTCTAAAAAAGAAAGAGAAGCTGGATGCCGCGTGTCGTCCTGGTACTTGGGGGGCCATTAGCCTCTGCCTCCCAGATGCAGATCAATGTGGTTCTTACCTCTCATGATTCTTTGCGCTTATTTTATCACCCGTCACTTGACCATTTTGCTTACTACCCTGGCACCAAACACGTCGCCTGGTACATCGCTGCTGTTCAGCAAACATTTCTTCAGCGGCAGTATATCCAGACACTACACCAGAAGTCGGCTCACTCAGCAGTGGCTGGTGGGGCAGGGGCGGGGGTGAGGCAGCCTCAGATCTCCATAAGGGGGCATCTGCTTGTTTTCTGGGTCTAGAGACAGTGATGAGAAGAAAATTGGGTGTGGAGTAGCCTAGAGGCCAGTGTGACATCACTAGGTCACAACCAGAGAGACAATTAGCGTCCACGGGGGCTTTGCTAAGAATCCCCGACCCCTTCAGATGGGGGAGTGGGCCACCCAGTGCTGTGTGGTGTATGTCAATGTCAGCATGATTTTCATTATGATGTGAGACGATAATGCACCAATAAAAGTACACTAAAAAAAAAAAAAAGAAAGAATTCCCCATCCCTTGGGGTGGGGGGCGAGTGAGTCTCTGACCTTTCCAGGTTCCCCAAAGCTTCGTTTCCAGATGTGGGCCAGCGAAGCTTAGACGCTGCTGTGAGCTCTCCCAACCTGTCATATCAGGAGGCCTTTCATTTCCTGAGGTCTGTTTTTATATTTATTTATTTATTTATTTATTTATTTATTTATTTATTTATTTAATTTACTTCTCTGCATGCAGATTTTATTCTTTGAGGAATAGCAACTCTTCGGCCGAGCAGAACGGGGCCGAAAGTCCACCCTGCGGGTCTACAAGGGCGCCGGACCATGGAAGGTCTCCTCTTCCATTCCTACTACCAAGCTCTGGAGGGTTTCACTCTCTTTCACTGGGCTGCTTTCTATTCTCACTTCATGGACAGCAATAGAAGAGATGATTGCTGAGAAAAAAAAAACAAACCAAAAAAACTTCTTGCCGGGTTTCCTTTTTTATTTTTTGCGGCACTGGGAATGGAACCCAGGGGCATTCTACCTCTGAGCTATACCCCTAGCCCTATTTTTAATTCTTTATTTTGAAACAGGGTCTCACTAAGTTGCAGAGGGCCTCACTAAGCAGCTGAGGCTGGCCAAAAACTTGAATCCTCCGATCTCAGTCTCCCAAGTACTTGGATGACAAGCGTGTGCCACCAGGCCCGGCTTACTTGTGGGTTTTCTGACAAAGGTGGGTGTGTAGGGGGGAGGCATTGACTTTTTAGGCCTTGAACATGCTAGGTTGGTTTGTGGTGATCAGGCTAGAGAAGAGGTACAGAAATAGAAAGAAATAGCCATTCTTTGCCCAGGAGAGGCTCAAGATAGATGCAAGACTGGGTAGCAGCTGCTGATTGCCCGGAGCACCCGGATACAGCTGCCTGGCGCCTCCTGCAGGTGCACTGCAGGGATTACAGGGGGCTTGAGCCCTCCCTGCAGGGCGGGGTGGCGGCTGCGGTGGTGGGGACTTGAGTCCCAGCACACCCATGGAAAGCTCCAGCCTTCCTCTGTCGCTCGAGTGACCACTGAAATCTTTCAAAGTCACTGTGGCCTGGCCTGGAGTGTCTGCGTTCCCTCCGGTATTTACACATCTACCTTCTGGGGGCTCAGGTGCGAGTTAAGGGAAGTTACAATTTTTTCTATTAAGGGTGGTAAACACATAGCCGAACCTACATACCTGCAATCCTAGTCCTTGGGAGGCTGAGATAAGAGGCTGTCAGGTTCAAGGACAGCCTGGGGATGTAGGGAGACCCTCAGCAACTTAGCAAGACCATGTTTCAAAATAAAAAAAATAAAAGGGGCAGCCTGGAGGTAGAATGCTCCTGGGCAAAATCCCCAGTACCAAGAAAACAAACAAACAAACAAAAACAAAACGATAACAGATCTTCTTGTCTTTCAGGGCATCTACAGAGGATTGCGTCTAGCTAACCCAGCAATCCTTCCACTGTCCCTTCAGGAGATGGTGCAGGGTTAGTAACATAGAACAATTAGACTTGGAGTGTTTGCTCACACCTGTCCTTGAGGCTCCAAGCCAACTCCTCTGCTCTTCTAACCAAACGGACCGAGGCAAAAGGCCATGCGGTGACATCCTCTTCTTTCCGTCCTTCCTTTGCCCAGATACAGTTTGGATCTGGGATGTGCCCCCAACTCCAGCCCCTAGTGTCCCTGGGAGGTGGCTGGGGGAGGGCTTGCCCTCGCAGAGGACTGTGGGACTCAGTCTCCCTTCCTCTCTCCCTGGATCCCTTTCCAGCCTCGGCCACGGGAGCCTCCTGCTTTACTACGTGCTCCGCCCTGATGTGCTCCTTGGACATGGGATTGAAGGCCACGGCCACCACCCCTGGGCTGGAATATCTGCAACCACCAGACGCAGGAAACCTCTTCTCTTTGTAAGTGACCGTCTTGGGTCTTGTTGACATGGTGGGAAGCCGGCATTCCGGCCAAGCCTATTTCAGGGTCCGCTGCCAGAGGTCTACCGCCTACGCCGTGTAGTTTGAGAGTCTGGTCTTACACGTGGGATTGGTGCTGTCACAACCGCTGTACGGCTGAGCCTTTCTTCATTCTCTCATTCCTCTTCTCTCTTCTTCTTTCTCCTGCCCCGTCTTTCTTGGAAGTTCTGTGCTAGTCTTCGGGTCCGCCTATCCCCAAACCAGCTGCCTTTCCTGATGCTTTCCTAGTCTTCCTCAGCGGCTGTGTGGCGTCCTAAGGTAGAATGCTCCCTTACGATGCAAGGCACTGAAATTCAAACATTTTGCCTTTTTTTTTTTTTAAGAAACGTGTGAAATTACACTCCTCCGCTCCCCCGCTTTGGTGATGGGGATTGAACCTAGGGCCCAGGCATGCGAAGCCCGGGCCCTACCTCTGAAGAGCTCCCAGCCCCTGGAGCTTCAGGCTTCACATAGTAGGTCTGCTCTCAGTGACTGGCTGGAGAGTAGGCCAGTTGATCACAGAGATTTTTCCTTTTGCTGAGACACCGCAGAATCTAGGCTTTGAGACAAGGCGCCATCAGTACCTTCAGGGTATTGATTTCTGCAAAGGGACACAAAATGGAGCAGCTATAATCCTTGTATGATTGTCTTGTAACGATAGAAGAAAGGTGCTTCATCATCACAATGGCGTGTCAATGATTTGGTGCCAAATGATTCTGTCTCTCTCTTTTATTATGTAACTTTCATTGGATTATTTTGACATCCCCTAAAAGTCAAACCAACAGCCAGCAGTGGTGGTGCATGCCTGTTATCCTAGTACATTGGAGGCTGAGATCAGAGGACCACAGGTTTGAGGCCAGCCTCAGCAACTTGGTGAGATTCTATTTCAAAATAAAAAATAGAATAGGGCTGGGGGTGTAGCTCAGAGGTAATGCCTCTGGGTTTAATTCCTAGCAATACACACACACACACACACACACACACACACACACACTCACACATACATGTCAAACAAGCAAATGATTATTTTCTATTTCTGGCAAAAAGGAGCAAAAGGTTTTTTTAGGTATCTTTCTCTTTGGTTCCAAGGAAAAGAATGGGATGACTATTAATTATAGTATGGAATTGTGTAACAATATAAAAATAATTTGTTAGGATTCAGCAATTCCACTTTTGGGCATATAGCTAAAAGAAATGAAAGCAAGGGTTCAAGGTAACCATGTCCACCCCTGTTCATAGCAGAATTATTCACAATGGTCAAAAGGCTGAAGCAACTCAAGTGCTCATGGGTGATTGAATGGATAAAAAAATGTGGTGTAGACATAGGGTAGAGTATTACTCAGGCCTGAAAAAGAAGATTCTGACATAGGTCAGAAGGCGGACAAACCTTGAGGACCTCATGCAAAGTAAATAAGCCAGCCACTAGGGGAAAAATGCGGTGTGATTCCACTTGCATGGGTACCTCGGAGAGTCACCTTCATAGTGACAGCAGGTGGGGGAGGTGGCAGAGAGAGAGGAGGCTACTGTTTAACAGGTGCTGGGTTTTGCAAGGCGAGGAGAGGTCTGTGGCTAGATGGAGGCGGTAGCAGCGCCATGGTGTCCTACTCACTCAGGATTTTAGGAATGGTCAAGACGGCCCATTTGATGACATTCTCACCCCCAAGCTTTATGTGTGTCGCATCCCGATTGCAAAGAATGTTGGGCCACACCTCCCACGTGCGTGCGGGACGAATTGTAGGTTGCCTGCTTTGTGCCAGGCGGCAAGCTCTGTACTGCGACCGCACTATTCCTGATCCTCAATTTACAAGCTGGGACGCGGACACGCGGGTCCTCCCACGCGGGGGTGAGGAGCGCAGAGGTGCGGGCGAAGCAGGCAGCCATCTCCACGGTCTCCACCGCCCCACCCCTGCCCCTGCAGCCTGTCTGCACCCGGCCGCCCAGGCGCGCCCTGCTTAGCTTGTAAGCCATCGCCTTAGCTCTGTAAATGGAGACGTGGAGGCTAACCACTTACCAGAACCACGCAGCGAACCCACAGAACCGCAGAAGCGGGGTGACCCGGTGTGAGGAAGCGGGGCGCCCGGCTCCTGGCGGAGGCTGCGGGCTGAGCACCAACAGCCCACAACTGGCCTTCTCCTGGAGGGCGCTAACAACTGAAGCGCCCGCGGGTTCGGATCCAGGCCATCGCCGGACGTTTTCCCACCCACAGTTTATTTTATTTTTGGAGGGAAAGAATGAACTGTAAAACATATATTGTAGAACTGCTGGAAGCTTTTTTCTAAATGTGTGGGATTTATTTATTTATGTATGTATTTGTGTTCATTTATGTATTTATGTGTTTATGTATGCATTTATTTATGTATGTATTTATGCTCTTATTTGTGTATTTATTTATATGTTTAGGTGTTTATGTGTTTACATATGTACTTATGTATGTATTCATGTATTTATGTGTTTATGTGTATATATATGTGTTCATTTATGTATTTATATATGTATTTATGTGTTTATGTATGTATTTATGTGGTTATGTATGCATTTATGTTTATGTATGTGCTTATGTATTTATTTATGTATTTAGGTGTTTATGTATGTATTTATGTGTTTATGTATATATTTATGTGTTTATGTATGTGTGTATGTATTTATGTTTATGTATTTATGTGTTTATGTATGTGTTGTATATGTGTTTATGTACGTCTTTATTTATATATGTCTTTATTTACGTACTTAAATATCTTTTCACTCTCTCATTTCATGCTCACTGTGTCAGAAGAACGGTCTGTGCTCCCCGCGGTAAGCAAGGTCTCTGCCCTGCGGGGCCCGCGGGGCTTGCGGGGTACCTGGCCCCTCCTGGTCCTGAGGAAGGGTCTGTCATGGCGGAGGCCTGAGCGCAGCCTCCGGCTGGGGTTGTGCTTTCTTATTAGGTGAGGAAATGAGCGGACTCCTCCAGCTGCGGTCAGTTAGCCGAGAGCGAGGCCGCGCTGCATGTGCCCGCACTACAGAAACGAAGGAGACTGTACGAGGCCCCGCAGCCCAGGCCCCACCGCCCAGGACAGCGAGGGTGTTCAAGTCCCCGCCGTCCATGCACTCCACAGCCTCACCGCGATTCCCGCCAAGGCCGACAGCTTTATGTGTCGCATCCCTCCTCTGCCGGTAGCTCTAGTGTCTCACAAACATTCACTTCCAGACAGGAAGGGTAAGCCAGGAGAAGGGAGCTGAGGTTACTGTCACCTCAATTCTGTTTTGTCTTTTTTTTTTTTTTTTTTTTTTTTTTTGCGGTAGTGAGTACTGAGGATTGAACCCAGGGGCATTCTACCTCCGAGCTACATCCCCAGCCCTATTTTTTTTTATTCTTTATTTTGAAACAGGGTCTCACTAAGTTGCAGAAGGCCTCACTAAGTAGCTGAGGCTGGCCACCAACCTGGATCCTCCTGTCTCAGCCTCCCAAGTACTGGGATTACAAGTGTATGCCACCACCCCCAGCACCTCAATTCTTTTTTGATCAGGGTCCAAAATACACCCATTGAGGTGGCACTGACCCACCCTTCCTTCCTTCCTTCCTTCCTTCCTTCCTTCCTTCCTTCCTTCCTTCCTTCCTTCCTTCCTTCCTTCCTTCCTTCCTTCCTTCCTTCCTTCCTTCCTTCCGCTGTGATTTCCATGAAAAAGGCTGGAATAAAAGTCCCCATTTGGGAGACCTGGTGTCCAGTGGTCCCGGCACTGGCTCAGTGGTCTGTGGCTCGGTGGCCTGCGGTTCAGCCTTCTCTCATGGGCCAGGAAGGCTGGTGCTGTCCAGAGGCCGAGCACAGGTAGGTTCAGGCTGCAGGTATCCACGCCCGCCTGCCGTCTCTCGGAAGCAGCGTATTGTCTTTGCTGCTATGTGAACTCAGAGAAGGAGGTTGGTAGAGGTGGAAACCCAGAGTGCCAGCAGCCCTGGTGAGCTGCAGGGAAGGCAGGCAGCTTCCCGGATCTGCCCAGCCAGGGACACTGCCTGGGGGCAGGCAGGGATTCGGGCCTGACCCTCGCCCGCGCTTTTGGAACTGGATGTTTGGAACTGGATGAAAGCACCTTATCTAAACATGGAAGAATATTTCTGGCACCAAAGGCCAAAGACTAAAACTCCCAGTTAAAATAAATAGCGCAGGAAAGGAAGCTGTGGGGTTGAAGGTCTGATCAGATACGAAGCCCTGCGCTCCCTGACTTCGCACACCCTCGGTCTACCTGCTCATCTGCCTTCTATCTGGCTTCTCATCTACGCAGCGGCAGCGGCAGCAGTGAGCTGAGTCCCCCCTGCTTCTCCTCCTGCTTTTGTGTGGGAGGGGAGAAGATGAGGAGTGTGTTGATTTATATAGACAAATGCAAAGAAAACGAAGGCAGGCAGGTTGAAGCCTGTATACCAGACAAGAGTGTTTTCCATTGTTTCCTGGGGATCAGAATTTAGTTAGAAGCAGCTTCTGATTCTACTGAGTAGTCACAACGATTGTCCAGTAACATACACAGACCATGTGTGTGTGTGTATATATATATATATATGGATCAGAATTTAGTTGTAAGCAGCTTTTGATTCTAGTGAGGACTCACAATGATTACCCAGTAACATATATAAACCATAAACCATATATATACTAATATGAATCAGAGTTGATTGTAAGCAGCTTTTGATTCTACTGAGTACTCACAAGGATTACCCAGTAACATATATAAACCATATATATACATACATACACATATATATGTATATATATACTAATATGGATCAGAATTTAGTTGTAACTTCTGTTTCTACTGAGTACTTACAATGATTACCCAGTAACATATATAAGCCATATATATACATACATATATATATATATATATATATATATACACACTAATATGGATCAGAATTTAGTTGTAACTTCTGATTATACTGAGTACTCACAATGATTACCCAGTAACATATATATAAACCATATACATATATATATATAAATATGGATTAGAATTTAGTTATAAGCAGCTTCTGATTCTACTGAGTACTTACAATGATTGCCCAGTAATATATATTATAACATATAACATATATTATATTAATATATATATTAATATAAACTATGTATCTATACTAATATAAACCATATATACTAATATAATATAAATATAGTATACATACTATATATGTTTATATATGTGTGTATATATATATATATATATATATATATATATATATATTTCAAATAGTACCTTTACATATACGAGCCACAGCAGACAGTCCTCGTCCGCTCAGCCCTTCCCAGGGTTCCATGGTCCCTAACCAGAGGTCCCTGCCGTGACACACAGAGGTGTTGTGAAGCAAGGCATGGGTGGGCCCCTGGGGACATGAAGTGTATGGTTTCTTTGGCCAGACATTCCATGGTCTCCATCAGATGGCTGAGGGTCTCACTGACACCTCTGGTTCTCTTCACTCTCATCCTGGAGGATTGTCACTGGTTGGTGCCAGGAGCTTTGATTAGATTGGCCTTAGGAAGTCGAGGGCCACCAGGTGCATTGGAATACTGTTATCAGTATTCGACAACTGAGGTTTCTTTGATGATATTCCACGAAAACACCCTTTGAAAGCACAAGCCTTGCTCAGTGTGAGGATCTAATAGATTATGAGTCTTCTGCACAGTCTTTCCCTCTGACAATGAGCTTTAAAAGTTACGGCAAAGATGCACTGTTAAAGGACATGGGAACATACAATACAAAAAACTTAGTCATTCCAAAAGCTACCTTTATATTTGGAAGTGTTAGTACCAGAAGATTCTAACACACTCCTGGGTAGTGAGACATTATATGACTATTTGTTCTGAACCTCAAATTTAATACCTGGCAGTCCTCCCTTATCTGCCGTTTCAGTTAACCATAGTTAGCCACAGTCTGAAAACTGTACATGAAAAATTCCAGAAATATACAATTCATTAGCTTTAAATTATGCATCATTCTGAGGAGTATGATAACACTTCATGCTGTCCAGCTCCACCCACTTGAGATGTGAATTATTCCATTGCCTGGCATATCCACCAGGTATATGCTACCCACCCGTTAATTACTTAGTAGCCATATTGGTATCAAACCCGCTGTCACAGTCTTAATAGTGCCTGTGTTGAAGGCACCCTTCATCGTGGCCCCAACGCACAAGAGTAGCGATGAAATTTTATTATAATGTATTGTTATAATTGTTCTATTTTATTATTGATTATATTACTAATATCTTATTGTACCTAACTTATACATTAAACATTATCATAGATATGTATATATAGGAGAAAACACAGTGTATCTAAGGGCTCGGGGATGATCTCAGGCATCCATTTGGGTCCTTGAAACATTCCCCTATTGCCGTACCCGCCAGCAAAGTTGAACAGTCCTGAAGGGGGGAGTGAGGATTAACGACAAAGTCAATACTAAGTCAATACTGGGAGGGCTGACAGTCAATACTGTAGCGCCGAGTTTATTTCACAGGACCTTTTTATACCATGACACCAGGAAGCTTATACAAGAAAAAGAACATGGGAACCTTAGTTATACCATGTGGGGGCAAAAAGGGGGGGCACACCCCCCTGTCGCCACGAGGCACAGCGAAGATGGCACCGAGGAGAGGAGGGGAGGGCAGAGACTTAATTTGTTTAATGATGAATTGGTTTGATACTTGCACTTCCGCGTGCATGGACAGCGCGTGATTAGGCTCCTGATTGGCTTGGGCACCTTATTTAAGCCCCGCTTCGAGGGGCAATAAACAGAAGAGCGCTCGATATTCTGTCCCTGTCGTGGCTCATTTGGGACATGGGCACGGCCACCAGTGGGCATTTCCCAGGGTGAGGGGCGATCGCGGGTGAAGAGGTAAACGGCGAGCGGACCGACAATACCATGGCAACATAACATACAAAACATTACACGAGGCTTAGTAGCCCCTACAAGACCTATTGTCCTAATGTACTGATTGTACTGAAGCCCCTCAACCATAGCTCAGTACAAGCGTCATAGGCATCTAGATCCGGGTTATTGTTTCCTAGGTCTATACTGTCAGCACACAATGCATGGCTGGTTTTAACAAAACATGGGTAGTTAATTATTGTCTCCGACACCCTATGGATAATGGGGGACTACTGTGCATTAAAGAACACTAGGACCATCTTATGGGAACCACAGAACAGACTGTTTAAAATGGAAAATTTTCCATAAAATTGAAACAAGTGTTTTTCAC
Organism: Graphiurus murinus; assembly: GCA_004027655.1. Classification (NCBI taxonomy): domain Eukaryota; kingdom Metazoa; phylum Chordata; class Mammalia; order Rodentia; family Gliridae; genus Graphiurus; species Graphiurus murinus. The sequence goes on along the minus strand of PVLC010013608.1, from coordinate 12,849 downwards.
AGTAATAGTCTAAATAATACATGTTTGGGTAGCCTGCAGGTCATATTTTATTTATGTAAATCGTTTGTCTAACAAAGTGAAATAAAAATAAATCAGCAAAAGCATTTCTACTTGAATCATCCAAGGGAATCTCTCAGGAGCTGGAGAAGAATCCACATAGAGAAAAGAATTCAAGATAAAATGTAATCTACTGTCTTTATCCCACTATAAAGTTAGTCCAATATGGCTCCTTGGGGCTGAAGCTAAATTGGGGAACACTGAGCGACCCGTGGGAAACCTGTCGTTAAAGGCTTAAAAGTTTTATTTATTGGATTTGTCTTTTAAATAAGCATACCTTCGACTGTGAACAAAATTTCTCAGTGACTATTTCAACCTGGATACAATTCAGTGTTTAATGATTGTTTAAAATTGAAAGTCTTTGTGTCCATTAAATCATGATTTTTTGGGGGGGAGGGGGATGAATATCCCTCAATTTTTTTCCATTTGAACTTATTAAAAATGTCCGTGAGATGGTAGTAAACAGCCCTTGACTATTAAGACAAAATTTGTGTTTCATAGGCGAGCAACAAGCAAATTAAATCTTACTGTCAAGCATAAGCAAAAATTGCTTATCTTTTCTTTTTTCCATATCATATTTACTGAGCAGACCAATCTTTTGACTTTTCTTTTTTTATTATTACTATTATTTTGCAAGATGCTCTCAGGTATGGAAAGAGGACTGCTAATTTTGAGGAAACACAAACGGCCCTGGCTACTCTTTCGGTTCAGTGAATTCAGAGAGCAGCTAGTGAGGCATTCCACAACTTAGAGAGACTCGGTTTCAAAATAAAGAATAAAAAATAGGGCTGGGGGTGTAGCTCGGAGGTAGAATGCCTCTGAGTTCTATCCCTAGTACCGCAAAAAAACAAAACAAAACAAAACAGAGAGCAGGTGTTCAGGGCAGTGTGCCCCAGGGAAGCCGCTCTCTCCTAGAGCAGGGTGCTTCATGTGGGTGTTACAGCAGGAGACTATGCAAACAAAGGAAAGGGGGTCAGGTTAAAGAACCCCAGAGCAAGAAGACAGTCACCTGGGGAACTCGTTCCTATAAGTACATGCTGACACGGAGGTGGAGGAGGGGAATGACTATGGAAGTCCTTTTAGGACTTATCAGCTGTCCCTTATCAGCTGTATCAGGCTGTGTCTTACACAACACCCTCACAATTTGACAGAGCACGACAGCTCTCCAGAGTTCCAGAAAACACAGCCCACTAGAGGATGCGGCTCTCTTGCAATCTGAACTCAACTTCTTCCCCATACTTTGAAACTGAGGATGGCCATGAAAAGACTGTCACCATCCATGTCATTATTTCGCTCATCTTGCCACCCATTTGAGTCTGTATTTGATTTTATTCTTGAGGAGAGCCTCGCTGCTTTTCTGTTTGCCTTTCTAATCCTTTTTCTTTTTTTGAAAATCAGTACAGTAAATGCGGGTGCGGCAGAGCTTGCAAGCCTCGGCAGCCTCTTTGGATGCCACTTTGGGGTCTCTGGAAGCGTTGGTTAGAAGGAAGCCGTCTTAGCCGGGCGTGGTGGTATATGCTTGTAATCCCAGTACTTGGGAGGTTGAGACTGGAGGATCGCAGGTTTGAGGCCAACCTCAGCTACTTAGTGAGGCCCTCTGCTACTTAGTGAGACTGTTTCAAAATAAAGAATAAAAAATAGGGCTGAGGGTGTAACTGAGAGGTAGAATGTCCCTGGGTTCAAACCCCAGTACTGCAAATAAAATAAATAAATAAATAAATAAATAAATAAATAAATAAACAAACAAACAAATAAATAGAAACGAGAGCCTTTCAAAATATATATAATTTTCTTTTCATTTCAGGCCTGTAATTTAAAACCTGAGCTTTTATGTGTGACCATGAGCAATATCAAAATACGTATCTAATAATGATTTGAAATAATTTCTCCACTTTAAACCATCTTTTTAAAGAATGGAAGTGTGAGAGTAATGAGAACATACATGTAAGCAAAAATATGTATGTAGTTATATATTCTACATAAGTATATGTTATATGTATATAATCTATATACACATATCCATGTGTCCTTTCCTTTGGTATGTAAATGTATGATAGGAGAAACAGATCTCCCTTGTGCTTAAAAGTTATCACGCTAACTGGATTTAGTACAATTCAACAAACATTTATAGAACAACTGTGTACTAGGTGCTACAACAAAGAGAAACGAAGCATATGCTTTTACAGTTCTTATGGTCTGAGATAGGGGTTTGGAAAGTATACAGAACACTGTATTTTTCATCAAGATAAACAGCAAAAGCCGGACGTGATGGCACACGCTTGTAATCCCAGTACTTGGGAGGCTGAGAGAGGAGGATCCAAGTTCGTGGCCAGCCTCAACTACTTAGTGAGGCCCTCCGCAACTTAGTGAGACCCTGTTTCAAAATAAAGAATGAAAAATAGGACTGGCAAGCCGGGTGTGGTGGCGCACGCTTGTAATCCCAGCATTCGGGAGGCTGAGACCAGAGGATCCGGGTTCGCGGCCAGCCTCAGCTACCTAGTGAGGCACTTCGCAACTTAGTGAGACTCGGTTTCAAAATAAAGAATAAAAAATAGGGCTGGGGGTATAGCTCGGAGGTAGAATGCCCCTGAGTTCAATCCCCGGTACCGCAAAAAAAAAAAATAGGAGACTGGCGGTGTAGCTCAGAGGTAGAATGTCTCCAAGTTCAATCCCCAGTACCGCAAAAAAAAAAAAAAAAAAAAAAAAAAAAAAAAAA
>PVLC010013607.1:0-41262 GCA_004027655.1 Graphiurus murinus | reverse complement strand
CATGAATAGATACAACTAGGAATTATTATTAATTTGTGGTACTGGAGATTTGACCCAAGGACATTCTACTTCTGAGCTACAACACCAACCCTATTTTATTTTGAAACAGGGTCTCACAAAATTGCTGAGGCCTCGCTAAGTTGCTGAGGCTTTTCTTTAACCTGCAATCCTCCTGTCTCAGCCTCCGAAGTACTGAGATATATGTATATATGGTATTGGGATAATATATATATATATGTATACCAATACATATATTGGTATAATATATATATACCAATACATATACATATTATATATATACCTATATATATATACCATATATATATATACCATATATATATATACCACATATATATACCTATATATATAGTATATATATATATATATGGTATTAGGATAATGCACATATATGAGAAGACTGAAATTTCTAACTGCATATTTTGCGTTCTTTGTTATTTCCCATACTATTGTTAATAATGGCAATCACTAGTATTATTATTACAAATAGTTAACATTCACTTAGTCTTAATAATGTGTCAAACCTTTCATACAAATTGGCCCATATAATTCTCACTGCTATCAAATAAGATAGTTAGCCTTCTCTGCATTTTAGTCACAAAGTAACTGAAGCCCCCAAAAGTTAAGTAGATTTACCAAAATCATTCAACTTGAAAGATGCTGAGCAAGGTTTTGAATATATGTCATATTGCCAAAGAAGCTCAAATCCCCAATCTTACTACTGTCTTATTACTGTTTCTCTAGGAACTTAGGTGTTCAATTCAATTACCAATTGACATATGGATCAGATGGATGTTCCTTTGAGCACCCCATATTGTTTTTCTTGTCTAGATTTGACCTAACCAAGAAGAAACCCTAAACTATGCTTAGGGTTGTATTCTTCCAAAAGTCACCAGTCATGCTCACACTATCAGTCCTACTCTCTGACACTCAACTCTAACTTTGCTGAGGGTAAGGTGAGAAAAGTTGCCCTGTGCATTATTGCATATTAAGCAACATCCTTAACCTGGGACCACTGGATAGAGCACAGCAGCCTCCAATAGTAATGCCCAAAGTGTCTCTAGACATTGCTAAATGTCCTCTGTGGAAAAAATTATCCCGTGTTGAGATTTATGGATCTGGAGTTCCTTATCCAAAGCTTTATCCAATAGCAGTGATTTAAACCCAGATCACAAAATGCCGGGGGCCAGCCCTCGAGGCAGTGGGGTCGGAGGTCCTTTGATAGGTGTGGATTGAGAAGAGGTCGCAACAAAAAAAGAACAAAATTGGTCCAGGTTAATTTGGCAAAGATGAGAAGTGTCAGCTGAGACAGAACTGGCTAGAGGCTACAAAGACAGACTTCAGTTGCAATCAGTTCAACACACATTCATTCACCAAGAGCTGAGCAGGCTCTGAGCTGTGCACTGGGGCTATAAGAAGGACTACACAAGCCTGACCTTCAGGACCCAGAATCAAGCATCATCTCCTGAAAGCTTGCCTGAAGCTAGCCCTGCTTCCACTAGATCTGTCCCAGGTGCTTAATTCCTGGAGTTTTAATTTGTTGACTTTCCACTTGTTCTCCCTTTCTAAAACTACTTGGAAGGCAGAGCCTGCATTTTTAACTTTTGGGAAAAAAAGGCACAGAGTAAAAAATCCATGTTCCTCAAAGTCAGAGTTCCAGTGATCTCTAACTTCAAAAGCAAGTACTTCACTTGGCTAAACAAAAAGTCCCTCAGGGGACCTTGGTAGTCTAAAAATATTTTTTCTCCAAAGGTTTCTGCAGCTATATTGAGAGACCTTTTGGACTTTGTTGTTGTTTCAATGGGGGATTTTCATATTATTTTTTAAGTCAGACTATATGTTTCTGCTACTCATTATTTGTATGCCTTCTGACAGATTACTCAAATTCTCTCTGCCTCAGTTTCATCCAAAAATGAGAAGAGATACAGTATCAATACCATTAAGGTTATTTGCTAATGTTTAGCAAGCACTTGAAATAGTTCCTAAGACCCAGTAAGTAAACACTATCTGCTATTATTTATATCTTATTATTAATAGTTGGCATTCAGGCATTCTTCATAACATGGATCATGTCATATCATCATCATATCTTCATTATAAGACTTGCCCAAAGCCTTAGTTAAATGATGAACTCAGGAGCCCCAGTCTTCAGCATGGGATAAGTAAATTAACAATAATTAAAAATAGAGAATGAGGTAGGACTTAGACATTGGTCGCAAGGATAAGAAACTAGTTAAGAAAAAATAGAATTTAGAGACAAGACACCATGAAATAAATTACCAAACCGTCAGCTGGAATCAATTGGGTGAGAATGGCCTTGAACCTGTGATCCACCTGACTTAGACTCTCAAGTACTGGAATTACAGACCTATACCACCATGCCGGCATATGAAACATTTTTTAAAGGATCTTTGTAATTTTTTTTTTACCTCATATTTTCCCTCATAATTAAAATTCCCAAAGAACTCAAGTATGTCTCTTTAGGTATCAAAAACCTAAAATAAAACAAAATAAAAGAATAACATTTATGAAAGAAGCCTGTTCAATTCCCATGGTGGCTTGTCTCTAAAGACGTTTTTTTCTTAACTATTATGTTTAATGCACCCCTGATCCTTGTTATCAATGTCTAATGCCTACCTCATCCTTTATTTTTAATTATTGGTAATTTGCTTATTTTAAACTTATCTTTAAGACTTTAGGCAAGTTCACTTACTATGATTCTGGGCAAGTTATTTATCTTCTTGACTTAGTTTTGTATCTATACTAGTATGTAAACAGGAATAACAAATTAAGGTATCTAGCACAGAGGCAGACATATGATGGATTCCTGGATGTCAGCTATTAATAATAAAATATAAATAATAGTAGATAGCATTTACTTAGTGTGTGTTAGGAACCATTCCAAGTGCTGAATAAATATTAGCACAAGTTTAGCAAGTCCCTCAGGAACTTAGTTTAGAAAAAGGGTGAGGAAAGAGTGAAGTTCAAAGATAGAATGCCCCCAGATTCAATCTCCAGCATCACAAAAAAAGTCTCGAATATTCATCCTTTTGATGTATGTATATAATTATCACTACTACACACTGAATTGTGTCTACCAACATTCATATGTTGAATCCTTAGTATCCGATGTGATCTAGTTTTGAAATACGATTGTTGTAGAGGCAATATGTTAAAATGAAGTCATACTGAAGTGAAATAGGCCTGTAATCCAATATGATTAGTGTTATGGTTAATCTGCATGGTCAATTTGATTGGACTGAGAGATGTCTAGGATTAAGAGACTCCTGGATGTGTCTCTGAGGTGTTTCAGCACACTGAGAGGGGGTAGTTTTTCCAGGTTGTGGGCAGCACTCTCCAATAGGCTGGAGGCCTGGGTGGATAAAGGCAGAAGTTGGAAGCCTCACAGAGGCAAGCTCACTTCTTTTGAGTGGGTGCATCTATTGTTGCTGCCATCACCTAAGGACACTGTACTCTAATTCCTATGCTCTTCCAACCTGGACTCTCACCAGTGATTCCCCAGGGAGTATCCTGGCCTTCAGTCTTGAACTAGGGCTGCATCATTGGTCCCTCTTGTTCTGTGGCTTCTGTTTCTTAATCCAAGCAGCTACTGGTTCCTCCAGTTCTCCAATGTGCAGATAGTCATTATGGGACTCTACAGCTTCTGATTCTGTAAGACAAGCCAATAAATCTTTTTTTAATCATGCATATACCTATCCTGCTGGTTCCTGACTTTTAACCTCTACCACTGTGAGACCATAAAATGCTTGTTGTTAAAGCCACCCAGTTTGTGGTACTATGTAACAACAGCTATAGCAAACTAATGCAGTTGTTACGGTGTCAGTCACATAGTTCTAACACAAGTTTATAGTTCTAACACAAGTTTATTTTGCTCACACACAAAGCTTCTGCAACTCTCCAAGAAGACCAGCTGTCCTCTATGCCATAGCTCAGCATTTCAGAATATATATCTTGTGGCACCTTTATGCCAACATACTGACTTAAGATTTTCTACAACATGGGAAATCCTTGGAGGGTCTATCACTGGCAGTTAAACTCCATTTCTGCCATTGACTTAGAACACAGCTCTTCCTAACCTCAAGGGAGCCAGTAAACCTAAGAATTCTGTGTCTAAAATAAAAAGAAAGTTACTAGCACATACCATACCAATTACATGCTAAGAACTATGCATGGAAGTTTAAAAATAAATAAATAAACAAACGAACAAATAAATTATTAATTAATGAAATGAAACAGACATGTCTCTCACCCTTAAAGGAATTACAGGAAAAACAATTAATGCACTTTAAAAATGTGGACAAATAGTAATTATATAAATAAAACACTAACAATTTAAATGTGCAGAAATTATTCAAATGGTGATAAATGCTTGAAAGACAGAAATGGGGCTCTTAAAAGTGAATAGTAGGGAAGGGAGCAGACTATATAATGCTTTCTGGGAAGGACCTCTCTGAGATTAGTTTTAAGATGAGAATTGGTGGATAAAAAAAAAGAAAGACTAGCTATGCAAAGAACAAGTGTATACATTTTGTAAGCATAGGCTTTTTAAATTCTAATAGTATGGCTTAGTGTGTACCAGGAGGTACATAGATGAGAAAAGATACAGGTAAAATGACTTTTCTAAGGTATCACAGCTAGTAAAGTGGTGAACAAAGATTCAAATTCAGGCACTTTGTGTTTGTGTGATTAACAATTATGCTGACTACTTACAGAGATGAAGAAATTTACTTGTTGAGGAACTTAAAAAGAGGACAGGCTAGGAGAATAAGAAAAGTGGCTTGAGGGTTTTATAGAGTAGATAAGCTTGGGAGTAGGTCACACAGTACGTTATAGGTCCTTGTAAAAATCTTAAATTTTACCTTTGGGTGCAATTTGAAGCCACATAAGGGCTTTTTAAATGATATGAAGTTAAAAGATTTTCATTTTAAAATACTGCTCTAAGAATTAGGGAGGGTGTGAATTAAAATCCTGGAAGTCTATAGATTAGTTAAAAGGAGACTTGTATTAATTTTCTATTGTTGCAGTGATACATTGGTAAAAACAGTACTTAAGCTACACAGATTTATAATTTTATAATTCTGCAGGTCAGTATCAAATACAGAGCTCAATAGACTAAGATTAAGTCATGGACTCCTTGGTAAGAATCCATTTCTTTGCCTTTCCCCTTTTTAGAGGCTGCTTGCTTTCCTTGGTTCAGGGCCCCCTTCCTCCATCTTCAAAGCTATCAATGTCCCAAGTACCTCTCGCACTGTCACTATCTTCAGATTCACTCCTCCACTTTTAACAACTCTTGTTCTCACATTGGTCCACTCAAATAATACTTGGCCATCTCCCTATTTTAAGGTCAGATAATTAACACCTTCAATTCCATCTGGAACCTTAATTCCCCTTGGCCATATGGCCTAACATCCAGGTCCCTGGGCTTAGGACATACACTTCTTTGAAGGACCATTATTTTACCCACCCCATGCCTTACAGGCCATCAAGAATGGTTTGTCTTAATGAATAAGGTAAAATTTTAACAGAGTGTGGTGGCACACACTTGTAATCTCAGTATTTTGTAGGCTGAGATGGAAGGATCACAGGTTCACAGCCAGCCTCAACAACTTGTGAGGCCCTCAGCCACTGAGTGAGACCCTGTTTCAAAATAAAGAATAAATTAAGGCTAAAGATATAGCTCGGAGGTAGAATACCCCTGTACTCAATCCCTAGAACCACAAAAATACATAAATAAATAACACTTTCATAATTAATTTCTTGGTACCCATTAAAAACAAAAACATTTAGCCAGGTGTGGTAGTGCATGTCTAAACTTGGAAGACTGAGACAGGAGGATTGCAGATTTAAGACCAGCCTCAGCAACTTGGTAAGATTCTTAACAACATAGCAAGACCCTATTTCAAAAGAAAAAGTATAAAGAGCTGGGAATGTAGCATAGAGATAGAACACCTCTGATTTCAATCCCTAATACACATACACACACACACACACACACACCCAGCAACATAGAAATATGACATAAAAAGACTTGTGTGATAAAGGGTTATGTAATGTGAACTCCATTACTTCCTACTCTTGGCATACATAAACATTCACTTACCTGTTCTTCCTATGCCAATTATGAAAATGCCAGATGGAAACAGCAAGCATGTGAGCACTCAGAATGTCACCAACCTGGCACTTTTGACCTAAATCCATACGTACAAGACCTGGGTCATTGTCCTCTGTTCAGACACCACTATGGTTTCCTTATTTCTAATAGTTTTAAGAATTTAAAACCTGCCCATTCATTCCATCTTTACCTTCTTCAATCAACATTCTCACTGCTATGACCCAAAAACATGACTACAACAATTTAGAGGAAGGAAGACTTGTTCATATTTCTGGACATTTCAGGGGTTCAGTCAGGCAAGGTGAAGTTTGCGGAACTTAGGACACAGTGCACAAGGACTCTGTTTTTGTCTAACAGAGGCCAGAAACAAGAAACAGAGCAAAGAGAGCAAGGACCATATATAATCCCCAACATCACACCCCCAGGGACCCCTCCTCAGCAAACAAGCCCTGTCTTCAACATGGCTACCTTGTCTATGTGTGGTCTAGGGATGCATTATAAATCCAAGACATAATATTACCATATCTCTATTTCAAAGTAGCTTGATGACCAAAAAATATTCTTAATGATCACTCTTCTTATTTTCTTATATTATAATGACTCAGCCTCTTCTGTTTCTCACAACAAAATATAAAATTTAAAACAGTATAATACATAATATGTATGACCACCTACAGAACCACCTAGAAAGTATGGTTGAAATAATATTAATCTATCAACAACTTTCTAATATAATACATGTTTCCCTCTAATCGCGGCCATCCATGCTTCTTACCTATCCTATGTCTTCCCAAATTTGCCTTCCAACAAAAAAGCTCTATTTCTCTATATTTTTTATTCCTGACCAACATTAAAATAAAAAGCTTACATCACAGCATTTTAGTATGAGTTCACTATTAAAGTGTGCTTATGTGTGTCTACAGTATATGTTCATGTATACATAGGTTTGAATATATTCAAAAGAATCCATAAAGACATAAGTCAAGTCAAGATCAATAGTTACCTCTGGGTGGAGAATGTCAATGATAATAAATTTTTCATACCTTTCCTTTTTTCTCAAAATAAGTATGTAGCTGGGCATAGTGGTGCATGCCTGAAATTCCAATACTTGGGAGGATGAGACAGGAGGATTGCAGGTTCAAGGACAGCCTTAACAACCTAGTAATATTCTCAGCAACCTAGAGAGACCCTGTTTCAAAACAAAAGAAATCAAATACAAATGGGGATGTAGCTAAGAGGTGGAATGCCCTGTCCCTAGATTCAATCCTCAGTATCATAAGTAAGTGAATGAATGAATGAATAAATAAATAAATATATATATATATATATATATATGGAGAAAAGTTATTTCTATTTTAAAATGACTTTGTGTCTTAGCAGGATTAGACATAATTATTGATCTATCCATCCTTCGTGCATTACTAATCATTGCATGGCACTGCAACCAGACTCACACTCTGCTATTGCTGGGTCACAGGTCAGACCAGATGACATCTTCAAGTATGTGAGAAATGTATACCCTGATTAAATAAATGAACAAATCTATATTGAAATTCCATAAAATCATCAGCAGTAGATCAACATGATTCCAGTTGCACCAAAACTCAATAAAGGGGAAAAAGTCCATTTTTACCTCATTCTCTTTCAGAGAAAGACTGGTTGTACATCATTGATCTTTCTCTCATCAACTAATGTTTGCCTGCTCATTTAATTTGAAATTGCAGAGCTAGGGATTGCTCATCAGTTCTTTATTTTCTGAACTCATTTTTCTCCCTTCAATTTCTTAACATTAACCTTTTATTTTACAATAGCCATAACTGCCAGAAAATACCTGAAATTGAGATGGCTTTCACTGACACTCAATGAAGAACTCACAAAATAGTTTTGAAAATAGAATTTGTGAGCATGTATTCTGCTTGACATTTTCCATCTAATATATAGCATCCCAAAACAATCTTTAATTTCTTAGCTAAAAGTTGGGCATGTAGACTTTTGCATTTTAAAAATTTCATGGAAAGACATTGGAGTAGCAAACACATTTGTGCAACAAAAGACAAATTAGACAAGACTACAAAAACGCAACATTTATTATCACTTACAAGATTATAAGAACTTTTAGCAAACTATCCTTCCATTTTTCCAAGCCTTGTTAAGTTATAATGGATGAATAAAATCACATATATTTATGGTGTATAATGTGATATTTTGATATATATATATATATATATACATTGTGAAATGTTTAAATTTAGATAATTAAGATATTCAACCCTTAAAATATTTATCATTTTTGTTGTTGTTGTGAGTACATATTCTTCTTCTTAGCAAGAGTCAAATATACAGCATATTATCATTTACTACAGTCTTTCTTGCTATACAACAGATCTCCAGAACCTCATCATGTACAACTAAAACTTTGTACCCTTCGGCTAGCATTTTCTCATTCCAACTCCATCTGCAGCCTTGTGCCAATTCCTGGAAACTATGGTTCTACTCTCTGCTTCTATGTTCAGCTTTTTAAAAATTCTATATGTAAGTGAGATCAGGAATTATTTGATTTCCTGTGTCTGGATTGTTTTACTTAACATAATGTCCTCCAGGTTCATCTATATTGTAACAAATGATAGAATTTACTTATTTTTAAAGGCTAAATAGTATTTTATTGTGTGTCTATGACACATCTTTATTCATTTATTTATGGATATATACTTAATTCTATATCTTGCTAATCCGAATGATGCTAAAATGAGCATAGGCATATAGATATCTTTTGGATAAACTTGTTTCATTTACTTTGGATAAGTACAGAGAAGTAGAATTTCTAGATTCTATGATAATTATATTCTTAATTTTTTTAAAAAACCTTCATGTTTTCTATAATGACTTCACCAACTTACATTCCCACCAACTGTGTACACAGATTCTCTATTCTCTATATCCTTGCTAATACCTGTTATCTTTTTTTCCTTTTGACAATAACATTTTGATAGATATGAAACTATACATCATTATAGTTTTAATTTTTTTTTTCTCTCTTTTTTTTTTTTTGGTACTGAGGATGGAACCCGGGGGCATTCTACCTCCAAGCTACAGCCCCAGCCCTAATTTTTATCCTTTAATTTGAAACAGGGTCTCAATAAGTTGCACAGGGCCTCACTAAGCAGCTGAGGCTGGCCTCGAACCCAGATCCTCCAGTCTCAGCCTCCCAAATGCTGGGATTACAAGCATGCGCCACCACACCCAGCTTAGTTTTAATTTTTTTATTTTCCTAATGGTTAGTAATAGTAGAGCATTTTTTTGTGTACCTGTTGGTCACTGTTATGCTTCCTTTTGTGAAATGTCTATTCAGGACTTTGCCTATTTTAATTGCATTATGTGTTTTCCTATTGAGTTGTTTTTGTTCTTTATATATTTTGTATAATAGTCCATTATCAGACATATGGTTTACAAATGTATAGTACATTACATAAGTTGTCTCCACTCTGTTGGTTGTTTCCTTTGCTAAGTAGAGGTTTTTTGATGTAATTTAATTTGTAATTTTTTCTTTTACTACCTGTGCTTTTGAGAATATTTTCCTCAAATCATTGCCTAGATTGATGGCAAGAGTGTTTTCCCTCTGTAATTTCTTCTAGCATTTCATAATTTCAGGATTATGATTAAATATTTAATCCATTTTAAGTTGATATTTTTATGTAGTATGAGTTAAGAGTGCAATTTCTTTCTGTTGGATGTCATTATCCAATTATTCTAGTATTATTTATTGAAAAGACTGCCTTTTACCCAGAACATGTTCATGGCATTTTTGATAAAGATCAGTTGACTATAAATTCATAGGTTTATTTATTTATAGGCTTTCTATTCAGTTCCAATTATCTGTATATTTATGTTGGTACCATATTATTTTTTGTTTTGTCCCTTTTTTTTAGTGTTGTGGGTGGGCGGTACTGGGGATTGAAGCCAGTGACATTCTACCTCCTAGTTACACCTTCAGCCCTTTTTCTGTCTTTGTTTTGAAATAGGGTCTTATTAGGTTGCTAAGAGTCTCATTACATAGCTAAGCCTATCCTCAAACCTGCAGTCCTCCTGTCTCAGCCTCCCAAGTGCTGGAATTACAGGCATCATGCCTAGCTACTATACAGTTTTATTGTTATAGCTTTATAGAATATTCAACATAAATATTGTGGTGCCTCCAGTTATTGGTTTCACTCAAAATTGTTTTGACTATTTGGAATATTTTTTACTCCATATGAATTTGGTAATTTTTTCTAGTTCTGTGAAAAATGTCATTGAAATTTTGACAAAGATTGCATTTGTTCCATAGATTGCTTTGGATAGTATGGATTTGTTTGTGGGTATGTGTGTGTGTGTGTGTGTGTGTGTGTGTGTGTGTGTGTGTGTGTGTGTAACTAGGGACTAAACCCAGGGGTGCTCTTCTAATTAGCTTCACCGCCAGCCCTTTTTTATTTTTTATTTTTGAGATAGCTCTCCCTAAATTACCAAGCCTGACCTTGAAATTGTGATCCTCCTGTCTCAGGCGCCAAAGTTCTGGGATTATAGGGGTACACCCCTGCACCTGGTTAGTATGGAAATTTTAAATACTAATTCTCTCAATCAATGTATACAGAATATATATTTATTTGTGTCCTCTTTAGTTTCCTCTTTTTTTTTAGATTTATCTATTTTTAACTGGTACATAAAAATAATCCAGTCAAGAAGGGTGGTTTTAAAAAAGAAGAGCAGGGAAGAACAGTTTGCTCAACAGACATATTGGTTCAACAAACAGAGTTCTTTTTGAAGATTTAAAGGTTGAGAGAAGAAATTGTCCTCAGAGTAGTACATAGAGGAAGATAATTTCTCTGCTTAGCTCCTCACCCCTCCTGTTTTTCATGGGAGCACTGATTCTCTTCAACTGGCTACTGACATCATCCAATATGCTAGATACCTTGGTTTAGTCCTTCATCATCCAGTCCATCTTTGATGCTGCAATCAGACATTTTTTTTTTCTCAAACAGAATTACAGCATTGTTACTCAGCACAAAATCCTTCAGTGGCTCTCATTTCCCAGCATCAGCATTGTTCCACCTGTGGTCCAGTTCAAGGCATTTTCTGGGCTGCATGTTTTGTCCCAGCCAAGATTTTAAAAGGTAGAGACACTGTGCTGAATCTGAGGTACACACACACACACACACACACACACACACACACACACCTAAATTCTTCAAAGCCTAACTACTATTTGTTTTTATACAGAGAGTTCACCAACTTTTGGTCTACACTATTTCCTGCTGTGGTCCCAGAACCAATTTCTCAAAAGGCAAATGTAGTGAGCTCTCTGGGGACTAGCACTGCTGGGCCTACAGCCCCACTTTGTCATATTCTCTCACCTAGAGCTTACTGTCTCCCTCTGATTTGACATCTAAGTATATATATATATATATGTGTGTGTGTGTGTGTGTGTGTGTGTGTGTGTGTGTGTGTATCTCCCACTCTATCTAGATGGAATACACATTCCTCAGCCTTACTTGGTCTTTCTGAAACTCTCCTCACAATATAAGATCATGTGTCACCTCTTCCATAAATTAACAATGGCCTCCTACACCACACCCAGAGTAGAGGTATATTGCTTTTATATCTATCTGAACTAATTCTCTTACTCACATCTGAATTTTTGAGTTTAAAATAATACTAAGAATAGCTGACCCTTGACAAGTGACAGATTTGAGTCCTATAAGTTGTCATTTTTTAATTTAAAAAAATCATGAAGAAAAAAACGTTTCTATTTTGCTTAGTAAATAGGTTAAAAGAACAAAATGAAATAAAAACAGAAGTACCAAGGTGTTAAGTACATTGCCCAAAGTCATAGGAGTTTAAACCCAACCATCCTAATTCATCCACATTCAGCCATTATACTCTTCCTCCTCTCACTAGTAGCTTTAAAATCAAAGAGAAAGTACATTCTGAAGAAAGCTAGGTTGAAAGACAGCTTGATACTAGAGGCTAAAACAGGCTCTCTACTGTCTTCTAAATTAACCTACATAGGGCACAGGTAGAGGTGTTGGCAGTAAAACTTGCTCCAAAAGGCTCTCTGGGCTCACCCACCAGCCAGAAGGGAGTGAGGATGCAGGGAGTCTGCAAGTAGAGAAATCAGGACACAGTGAGGATGGAAAACCCAATGTTCCTATTCTGTGGACATTGGAAACCACATAATGATGGAGACCAGCTTGATAAATATGAGTTTGATTGGTAAATAAAAATTTGGAGAATATTTTAATAACTGAGTCAATAATTAAAAGACCACAGAGCACTGGGCATGGTGGCACAAGCTTGTAATCCTAGTACTTGGGAGGCTGAGATTGGAGGATTGTAGGTTCAATATGAATCTCAGCTACTTAGCAAAACTTCCAGCAACTTAGCAAGACCCTATTTCAAAACAAAAAATAAATAAATAAAAATTTTAAAAAAGGCTCTGGGTGTAGCTCAGAAATAGAATGTACCTGGGTTCAATCTCTAGTACCAATAAAAAATAAAAAAATAAATAAAAAGAAAGACTTCTATAATATCCTGAGTATTTGTGTTTTAATTACTCCAGTTATTGAGAGTTTACTATCCCCCAAGGTATTAGATTCTAATTTCTAATGGTGTAAATTTTAGAAAGTTCATTAAATTTTGCTAGTATTTGCCCATATTTACTTACACTCATTTGCCCTGATTCTTTTCTGAGAAGACAAAAGTAAGAAATCTAGTCAACTCTTCCTGGCGAGAGTTCAAGATACTAGTCCTAGATTTGCCCTGGCCTAGACTAAATGTCCCCAGGGTCTCCACTGTAGGCCATCGTTTCCTGGCTCCTGTCTGTCTATTCATTTTCCTTCTGGCCTAAGCTGGTCTGCCAGTGTCTCTTCTACCTTGTCATATCTAAAACTGGACACACTACTGTGGTTTCAAAGTCTTGCCAATGCTGAGAAGACCAAAATTATTTCTTCAACATTGAAGTAGGTAGTATTCTGTTAACACAGCTTATCATTTTATTTTGAAGGATATTTTTGCTTCATTTTGAGCTTCTTAGTGAAAAACTCTGCTTTTATTGTATTTAATAATGCTACTATGGCTATACCTTAGCCAATGCTCTACATGTCCAATGACTTGGGAGCTCTTTCAAAAACAACTTATATATGAGTATAGATTTATCTCTAGAGAATTTCATCTGCTTTACTAACTCATTATTTTAAAATATTAAAGATTGCTTAAATTTTGGTCATATTGGTCACTCCTCCAGCTTCATTTCTCCATTTGTTTATACATGCATGAAGAATATGCTAACAAATCACTCATCTGCTCATCAGTGTAGATGCCTTCTGGAACCTTTCTTTAACCAAGTTTGTACAACTCTAAAAACCTAAAAGTCAAGAAATTGTAAAGATTCCCTGGGTACCTTAGATGTCCCACTTTTCAAACTGGCCCATGCCCAATTAGTGTAAATTATTGAAACTCTTCAGTAGAAATATCAATGCAATTTGTCAGCAATCTGTAAAGTGATTTGCCATTGCATCTGGCACTGACAGTTGGTAGCAGTATACTTCACTTTCAAATGGTCTGGTGACAGTTGATAACTGTCATTCAATCAGATCCTGAGTACATCCTCTGTCTTAAAATGAGGCATACTAAAAAGTGAGACAATGGAACCAGCCAACAGACTCTTGGACATATGCAGAGGAGACTCTAAAAAACCATTTATTCTGGTTGTTACTTCAGATATCACTGAAAGTATTAATCCACTGTATCATTCACTAAAATATGTTAGGTACTTTAGAATCAAGCTTTTCATTAATATTGTAACCATTATGTTTATTACTTTTATTTTTCTTGATCTTCTAAACATATCTGCTTATTTGATGGGAGAGAACCATTTTTCTTCTTATACAGATAATTTTAAAACTATTCCTATAAAGGTTGAGTAAAGGAATACAATTACAAATTAATTGGCAGAAGTACACATGGTTGAGAGTTATGAAATTTTAAACTGATACATCAACTATTACCACTTAGTGTTATAATTAGTAGATGCCTTTTGAGCATCAATTTTGCAATGTGCAAAGAACTGAGGAAAGCATAGTGGAGATTTTGTAAATAAATAAGACATTTCCTACACTCAAAGTTTTTTAAAACTATTGAAAGAAAGAAGAGATAAAACATTTGACAAATTAATGCAGATGAAGGAAAATGCAATACATATGTTTTTGTCAATCCATGATCTTTGGCACAAGATGAACAACCAGAGGAGTTTCATTGAAGGTTACAGTAGTGAGATGAGAGGTCTGATATTGATCAATATTGGCAGCATGTATATGAGAAGATTTCTATGGAAGTAGAATTATTTGAGAAAGGTTCAGTGGGGATAGTTTAACTTCATAAAGTGACAAATTATGTAAGCAAGGAATAACAGAAACTGATAATTTATGTTGTCTAATATTTCTTCATCAATCAATAAATTATTGACTTGAATCAAAGAGACATTCAATCAACTGTGGTGACAACAAATGTCCAAGAAGAAATACTTTGTTCTTTAAGGAGCATAAAATCAAACTGAAGACGTGGAAGAAATGTATATGAAAAAGACAAACAAATATAATGGAAGATAACAATTACAGGAGAATCTCTGCATTAGTATAGAACTTGCAATATCAGTATTGGAATTAACATCACAGTGAATAGAGGTGGGGTTTGTTAGATAGATTAGATAGATAGATATTTTATATTAAGATTTTACTTGAAATATTTACATTTAAATAGTTCTCAAGATTGGATTGCATGGTATCTAATTTTAAATTCCTTGAAACTAAATTCTTACAACATGATTGTTACTTCATTATCTATTTCTTAAGAATGAAGAATTTATCATCATTTTCTTTTGTGTATGAGTTCTCATAAATCCTTTGTTTCATAGAAAATATATTATGGAATGATACCCTTTATGTTCTGTGTTTCGATAATTCTAATTGTTATTCAAGGGTCTCCTTAACATTCTGTATAATGAAGGAGAGTATTACTCTTTAATCATTGCTTGATGGATTACAATCAGCATGTCTAGACAAAGTGAGTTCATGTTTTTCTCCCAGGAAAATTAGCAAGCAACAATTATGCAGCTTGTCCACATTTTTTGCAAGAAAAGCTTCAAGAACCTCCATAGCTCTAGCTCTTGGAAAGATGACAAATCAACTAATAATAATCTTCTGTTTAAATAGCTTCAAGTTATCCTGTATGCATGTGCATAGTTACTACTGTCAGTAAGGTTGCTACTTTAGATTTCCTTCAGTCATTTTAATTTTTTCTACTTATAAAAAGAGTACTGGGTTTTTAAGGACCTGAGAAATAACCTAGTATGCTAAATGAATTGCTCCTTTAAGGGACTATTATTTTTCTTCTTAGAATTTAGTTTCAATAATGTGTTTATTTTAGGACAAAGCAATGGCATCGCTGGAAGAGTTGTAATGAATGCTATATATAGTGAGCTTATAAAGCACCTTGGATAGTACCTAAATGGTATTTCAATTTCAATAATTTCCTCTTCTCTCTTCCATGTGATTAAATGCAGCTCTTTATGATAGGGCAGTGTAGGTCGTTATTGTCTGCTTTCTTTAATACTTAAAGGTTCCCCAAGATCCCATGGTATAACTTAAAAAACAACCATAAAAATAAAAAGTCATAATTCAATGTAGCAGAAGCCATAAAAAAGTCAATGTAGGAAATATCTCTAACTGGGACACCAAGGAGGGTCCTCATAGAAGAAATGACATTTAAAGTGAATTTGGAGGAATGAGTTGTTTTAATTAGGCAAGTCAAAGGAAGAAGGGCATGCTTGGAACAAGGCAAAAGCTCTATAAAGCCAAGAAGAGATGACAAATTTTGGCCTATTCAGAAAGGAAGTATTCTGGTAGGTCCATATATGCCCTGCTAAATAGCTTAGAACTTATTAAGGTATGGTGGCTCACACCTATAATCTCAGTACCTGGGAGGCTAATGTAAAAGGATCGCAGGTTCTAGGCCAGCCTCAGCAATTTCACAAGACCCTTAGTAACTTGATGAGACTGATTCAAAATAAAAAATAAAAAGTTCTGGAAGGTGTAGTTCTGAGACAGAATGTCCCTGGGATCAATGCCCAGTATCAAAGGAAAAAAATAGAGAGAGAGAGCTTAGAATTTATGTATAAGTATAGAAAAACCAATAAAAGTTCTTAGAAACTGAGTGGCACAGAAAATGAATCAGGTGAAAAGAGGGTGGGATAGACAATAACATATATATGCACACTGGTATTTTAACTTCTACACAGATATTATCTCAATTCACATGGCCCACAGAAGACAGAGGTTAAAACAAACTGAAAAAAAAAATCATTTGGTTCAATACCTTTACCTTCCAGATAAAAACACTGAATAAGAAGTCACCCCAAAAGTTAGTGGCTTATAGCAATCACCCTTTATTTAACTCATAAATGCATGGGCTGGCAGTTCTGTCATGAATGCTCATTCCTAGTTCTGTAGTCAGCTGCCAAGATGTATGGAGCTAGCTGGTCAGAGATTGTTCACCTACTCCTGTACCTCGGTTCCAACCTGTGTGATCCTTCCAGCTGTTGAGACCCCAGATTAGTGCAATTCAAAGGGAGCAAGAAGTATGCAGGCTTCCTGGGATCCATACTTGAAACCAGTTCAACTTTGCAACTCTTATCCTATGGGTCAAAACAAGGGACAAGTCCAGCTCAGATATAAAGGATGGATAAATAGGTCTTACCTATCATTCCTGGATACAAAATACAAGGAACTATTGCCTTGTTTTTCAATCTACCTGCCTAGCAGAAGCTTTACGACCACCAGTCATAAAGAAACTTGTATGTCAGACTATGCATTGACAAAACCAGAAATTAACTCTTTACATTTAAATCAAGTTATAAATCTCCTTTTATATTTCTGTCACTCACTTTGGTAACCTATATCCCTTTTCTCACACAATTTTTAGAAATACCACACAAAAGGTACTAAGAAAATTGTTTTCATTGAATCACTATTCACAGCCATAAGACCTTATTCAGGTTTCACAAAAGGTTTTTGGAAGGAAATACAACTAAACATGCTACTAAACATTCTCTGTTTTGTCCAAACCCAGTCAAATAACTTGCACACACCCAAATCTTGTCTCAACAGAGGGGAAGAACAGTCTTTGGCTCTCTCTGTAACCACCCAAACACAGCCCTCTGGTCTCCAAGTGTGCTCGCTTGTGAATGCAAGCAACGACATAAAAATAGGAATGTAAATGTATTCCCCTTTTTTTTCTAGACAGATTTGGATCACTTTCGTGTATTTTTGGAAAACTTTGTTCACTTCATCTTCTTGGCATTTCATTATACTTTACGATCACAAAGTCAACTCTCCTGCAACAAAGCGAAACATGGCTCTTTGAAATAAATGTTGTCATTAACAAGCCATGCCAGGCACAGTGACAGATTTGCAGCTGTAATGAATAACATTTCCCGCAAAGTTCTTCTGTCTGACAGAAAAGCTGTGACATTACTGCAGGCAACAGTGTTGAAAACTAAAAGATTGATTGATGCAAGTGGATAATTGAAATCTCAGTACTGTCACATGCATGTCAGCCTAACAACCAGAGTACTTCTCTAAGATAATATTTATCATGATACAGCCTCTCTGTGAATAAAAAAAAAAGAAAAAAAGACTATATGTTGAAAAACGTAGACTATATCCCATTAAATATGATTTAGGGGATGTCATTACAGATGAGTCCATCAACAGCAATAAATTACACAGTGCTCAAACTTGCTCTAAAATTCACATTTTAGTTGAAAATTAGTTTCTGCAAAGAAATCCAGTCAAAGTAAGCATTTAATTCTCTTTTTAATAGCAAAGTAGAGGCTACATCTTCTAGTTCATTGTAATTAACCTTGCTGTAAACCAGCATTTAGGCAGCTGAATTTGAAACATTAGACAGCACCAGAACCTTGCTAAACCTTTCTTTTCAGACTGTTTTCTTTGGCTATTCATTTATGCCAGATTTCCACCTAAAAGTTACAGTTCTATACTTATTTAGATATTATATAGAACACATATGTTCTGATAGAGATAAATTCTATAGAGAAATAAAGAAAAAATATTTTGTCTATATTAACTATTTCCTATTTGATAGTTTACATATTTACATGGAAAATGCAGGCACTCTAAAGTTAGACCTCATCTTTGTAAGTCTGGAGTCTTTAGAAACTCATGCCACTTTTCCAGATTTAAGTTTCCAAATATACAAAAGTATACACTAGTTATAACTAACTTATCCCGGCTTTCTCAGGAAGTTTCCCACTTGCACAACTGAAAGCCCTGAATCTGGGAAAAACAAAAACAAAAACAAATCATCTCAGGCAAACATGATTGGTTGATATCTTAGTAGTCACTAACATATTGGGTGTCATAGATTGTTTCAAGACAGTAATGAAAAATATGGACCCTCAACACTATACATATATACTTACAAAACATCCTTTAACATTTCAAACAGTCATGGCTCATTTATGAATTCTCAGTTAATATCCTATCTACTAGATGATCATTCTAGCTCTTTGTAGTTGACACTGAATTTATAATTAGTAACAGAATCTTCTATGTTTAGTGACAACATTAAGCTAGCATTGTGTTGAATAAATGAGGAGAATGGGCTTTGTCATCCCAGGGCTTTATAATTCCAATAACCTACAGAACAAGGAAAGTGATATTTTTTCCACTGGAGTACAACAGAAAAAAAAACTAACAGCATAGAATAAAAATGGCCTTCAAAATATTTTAATGAAATTTGCATGATAGGTTTTGTTGTACTATTAATGTCAAACATCTTCCAATCTTCTCACTAGATTTCTTACTTCCTGTTACACTGTCCATCAATGTCTGCATTTCCTAAAATCTTTACTTCTTTGTTCAGTGATGCTTTTTTGTATTTATTTTACTGTAATTTTTCTCTAATGTATGTCTGCATGTTCTTGTCTTTTCTTTATAAAGATTTTTTAGCATCACCTGGGTCACATTTTGATCTTATTATATGTCTATTCTTATGCTCTAACACTGCTTACACAGTTATAGTATATTCACACGTCTATAGGATCCCACCACTGTCACTACAACCGAGAACTCAGATAAAGCATACAGTTCTGTAATTTGTTACTAGAAGCCTAATTTTAAATCTTCCTTTAGATTCTTTCTTATGCATGGCACAAAGATTTAAGTGAAATAAAATTTCTCAGGCCTCCAAGCATTGCCTTTTAATCTCTCATTGCTTTTCTGCATTTCCCTGGTCAATCATAATCTCATGTCTTTGATCTTGTCTTTCTCATATAGTCATCTTTTAAATACAGCATGGCTTTTAAGTTTGAGCTCTTAAGTGGTTCATTTCTTTAATAAATAATTATTGAGCACCTCCTTCTGCCAGGTACTTTCTATAGAGAAAAATCACAAGAAGGAAAAAGATTCTATCTTTAAGGAGTTTTTACTATATCAGGGGAGATATCAAGCAGTGAATATGATAAAGAAATAAATTATATACAGTTTTAGAATATTAGTAAAAAAATAAAATGAAAACATAAGATATAAGCAAAAAGAGAACAGAGTAAGAGAGATAGGTAATGTAAGGAAGGCACAATGACTGGTTTAATTCTAAATTAAATAAGTTATAAAACATGAAAGGTGCCATAGGCCTCCATGAAGAGTTAATCTTTGAACAATACTGAAGGAAGTGAGGCCAAGGCGATGTGTCTGCACAGATTTGTAGTGCTTGCTCATTACCTTCCACAAGTTAGAACCTGATAAAGCTTGCATTGTGTACTTTCAGAGGGGTGATGGCTAGCTGAGCAGCTGGTTTTGTTTGTTTATATTCGGGTAGTTTTCAAGACCTCATCAATCAGCAACATTCACTTTTTTATGTTTAAACTGTCACTGTACTGGAGCATTTATCCTCCCCAGGCAGCACCTATCCCTCCTTGTTTTCATAATATGTAGCCCATTCTACCCAGCCCAGTGCTGAATTTGGTGGATTCAGATATGGTGCCACCACACACTGATGGCCTTTGGAGATAGCTCACCTTCCAACCCTTCTGACCCCCACTCATACCTTCATAGTTTCTTTTATACCTTTATTTAAAAATAAAGCTGACTTTTTAATTAAATTTTCATTTGTCTGGGTCACAGGCATATAATTATTTTTAATCTTTGCATACCTGACCACAATGATTCACTTTATATATATAAAATGAAGATGTGAAAAGTGAAATCCCAAAATACTAAGGAACCAATCTCAAGTCAAGCAGATTCTTAAGAACAGAGCCAGAATAGACTAGAGGTAAAACAACATGTAATCACCAGCTCAGAAAAAGGAATATATATGGTTTATCCTTTCAACAAGTTCAGAATGAATCATTCTGCAGGGAATATATATATATATATTTAGACATATATATATATATGTATACATATGCATATATATATATATATATATGTCTACGTAGTAAAAGATTCTACTAAAATAAAACAAGTACTTATAGATGTCATTCTCACTAAGTACTAAGTACTTTGACAAAAAGTACCTACCATAGTTCTTGGGGCATGTGAGGTGTTCTGGAAGATAGCCCTATATCCTCTCTAACCTAATTTATCCTTGATTATTCCTTATAAGAGACCAGTAATTTGTGATCATCTACTCAAAATAAATGATAAAATAGAAAGTCAATATACAAAGAACCCTCATCTCAGATATCAGGGTATTTTTTAAATGATACCTAAAATTTTAGACTATAGTTAAAACTCTGTATTTGGGGACTGTATTGACACTTCCGTGCATATATGTAATGAGATGTCCTACTTTTCACACCAGTGGCCCGTGGAGCCATCTCCACCCTCTGACTCCATGTCTTAAATCTGTTCTGTATTTGCTTTATTAGCTCTTCATTACCTAGATGTCTTATTCTGCCCCTTGCCTTTGACAGTAATTTCTGGAACAACCATATTTTGGACCAAACAAATCTATAAACTCCATTTTACACATTTGGAGTGGCTATGCCATTTAAAGATGTCTATCCCTTGATTCTCAATTCTTGGTAAGGACTAAAATGAATGTGCTGGACCCCTGTTGGATCAGTCTCTAGTTATCGCACCTCCCTTCTAAGTCAAGGGGCATTAACTCCCGCTAGTGCTCAATTCCTTCTCCCTCTGCTTGTTACATGCCACCTGCCTATGGTGGATCACAGCTTCTTGTCTGCTCTGTTCTACTTTATAAACTTTGCCAGTTTGTCTTAACACAGAGATGCTTTTTCTTTCCTTTAAGCCCAACATCCTTTCTGTAGTCAGAGTATAAACTTCTTAGGTAGGTAAGAAAAACTAAGGCTGACTATTTCAATAAAAATAACTTATTTGATGGCAGATGGTGATGCACAATACTGAAGAAATGAAACCAAAAGACCTTTTGAATAAGTAGGGACCAGACAGCTTCTGATACCTGAGATATGAGCCTAATGGGCCATCTCTTCAAGAGACCATTACCATAATTTCAGTATGAAAGACAGAATAATGCCCTTCAGTCCCCAAAGATGTCTTCGCTCTAAGCCCTGAAACCTGTGATTATGTAATTTTCCATGGCAGAAGGACTTTGCAGATTATGGGTATAAACCTTTAGCCAGGAATGTTGGTACATGCCTGTAATCCTAGTACTTGGGAGGCTAAGGCAGGAGGATCACAAGGTTAAGAGCAGCATGCAGTAATTTTTTTTATTTTTATTTTTTATAATTGGTGCATTGTAATCATATATCTTTGTTAGGTACAAGCTGATAAAGCATACATGCACACATTTGTAATTTAACTCTTCCCCAATTCCTGCCCCACACCCTCCTTCTCAGGTTCAGTTTAGTGATTGACTTTGATATATTTGTGAAAGAACATCATGTGTATTAAGGTGTCCTCCCTCCCCCCATCACCTTCTGTTAAGTCAACTTCTTTGCTTACCTAAGGTTTCTCCTGCTTCATCTGGAGTCCCTCTTATGTCCCATTTTCTCCCTAGTTTCCACATATTAGGGAGAGCATACGATTTTTTACTTTTTGTGACTGAGCATGCAGTAATTTAATGAGACACTATTTCAAAATGAAAAGTAAAATTAGGCTGGGGGTGTAATTCTGAGGTAGACTAATCTGGGTTCAATCCTCAGTACCATGTAAGTAAAGAAAAAGAGTATGAACCCTTCATGGGGGGCAAGACTATGAAGAATAATCTGGTAAACCCCATGTAATCACGGAAGTTCTTAAAAGCAGTGCATTTATGTTGTTTGTTCATTTCTGCATTAGAAAGAGAAAAATATAATGATGGAATAAGGGTGAGAGGGAGACAATGTTGCTGGCTTTGAAGAAAGAGGAAGGGATCACAAACCAAGTAATTCAGCTAGCCTCTAGAAGCTGAAGGTCAAGAGAAATGAATGTGCCCTGAAAACTCCAGAATGGAGCACGGCCTGCTGAGACCTTGTGTCAACCCGCTGAGACTCATGTTGAACTTCTGATCTTCACAACTATAGGATAATAAATGTGTGTTGTTCTAAGCCACTAAATTTGTAGTAATATATTACAACAGCACAGAAAACTAACAAAATCAGCTTCAGGAAAAAAGAAAGATAAAAAAAAAAGGAAGGAAGGAAGAGAGGGATGTAGGGAAGGAACAAGACAGAGCTTATTCAGAATTTTGAAGGCAATATAAATCACACTTGGATGCTCTGTTATGACCCATTTATGGCATGTGTGGAAACACTGCCTACTTGTCTAGGCTGTCACCTTTTTGACACAGCAGACATTATGGTACTTAAAATGTCTGTGTAGGTTGGAATTATTTATAGCTCTTATAATAAGCTCCAAGAAAAAAGCTGCAGCATAGGCCTCTAGAGTTTTAGAGTAACACAATATTCCGTTTGGCAAGTATCTAGCTCTTCTGGGAAACAGTCGCTTACTTCCTCCTAGAGTCATATGGATACTGAGCATGGGCCCTTGGTTGCTGGGTAGTCATGCATTCAAGTTGCCCATGACTAAGTGCTAACTGTTCTTCATCATCCTTGAATAGCCAAATAAAATGCATGAGCAAGTGGTTCCCATTCCTAGTAACTGTACTCCAGTATCACCTACCCTCAAAAGCACCTGTGGCTCATGGAAAGTATTCTCTGTGCATAGGATGACAAAGGAAGAAAACCAGTCCAATTACAGTGAATTGAAATCCTCACTCTGGAGCTGCTCTGAAAATCTGTGGACAAAGCAGCATGACCAAATTTGATTAGTAACAAGATGTGAAGAAGCAACGTGCAGGTGAGCCTCTTAGAATGGACTTGGAGTTTTGACAAATGTGTATCCCACTTGAAAGCAGAAATGCTTATAAAATGCTTTTATAAGCAGAAATGCTTATAAAAAGTAAGGTAGGAAAGATAGCCTGTCTCTGGATTTTAGACTATCTCTGTCTGCAAGTAGTCCTGTATTTTTTCAAGGGTTGAAGGGAAACCTTGACTGTGTATATGATGTTACTGCATGGACTTAAACAACATGGACTTAACTGAGGCTAACCCGACTTTACTTTTAACAGACAAATGTTCCAGGAGCAGCACACATCCATGACCCACTTTCCACACAATATCGTATTTCGAAGGGTCACACAGCAGTTCATTGACTTATTACGTGTACCCCTTTATAATGAACAAAGGACTAATTTGTCTTCATTAAGACACATATTCTGTAATGTACTCTTGTCCCCTCATCTGTGAACTTCCTGAAAACTTTATTTGCCCTTATGGTATCTTAAACATCATGGCCTCTAACCAAGAAACTTATTTATAATAAAAATTACGGCAATGAGTTAATTCCTCAGGGATTCTCTATGGTTGTTTTGTAATATATTGTCATTATTCTGAACCTCCCCACCCCAGAGCATCTGTGGGGCCAGTAAAAAAAAAATCATAGGAATATGTATGACTCCATGACCACTAAATGTTGTTGTTTCTCCCATAAACAGAAATATATGGGTCTAAGAAGCAAGGAGAGGAAGTGGGAAAGACCCCTGTCAATATGTTATATAATAACACTCACTTTTTTTTTATTTTTGTCTTTTCATACCTATTACTTCAAGTTCAATTGTTATGTAGAAATTTGGGTATCAAATAGAAAAATGCTTTCAGCAGGGATTTGTAGTCATTCAGTTCATCTGATGCTTCAAATTGCCATTTGGCCAATTGTCATTTTTCATGTCAGTAAATATATATGGGAAAAGAGGGAGAGGAAGAACAGGAATTATTATATTTTCTAGGTGAATATCTTGATTTTAAATAGAAAATAGGATTTGTAAAGCAGAGAGAGGGCAAAATGAATGGAAATGTGGAGTCCCTTGGTATTCCTTTATTTCACTGTTAATAGAAGATACAGAAAACTTACAAGGCAGGATAACAACAATCTATAACTCTCAGAGATTAAGATGTGTATCATGAAAATATGGGGGAAAACACAAAACATGCTAGGAGAAAACAAGTAGAACTTTGACTATAAAATGGAGGAGGAAAGCAGGTGTGGTGGTACCTGCCTGTAATCCCAGTACTTGGGAGTCTGAGACAGGAAGATCACAGGTTTGAGGCCAGCCTCAGCAATTAGTGGGGCACTGTTTCAAAATAAAAATTAAAACTGGGCTTAGGGTATAGCACAGAGGAAGAATGACCCTAGGTTCAATCTCCAGTGCCACAAGGAAGAAGGAAAAGGAAGGTCAGGTAAGGTAAGGTAAGGTAAGGTAAGAGGGAAGGTGAAAGGGAAGGGGAAAGGGAAGGGGAAGGAAGGAAGACTTTTGACAAAAAAATAAAAGGTCTCAACTTAAAAGTTAAATAATACATTAGACTAGTTGGTTTCTATTGGAAAAAAGTCTGTGTGTGTGTGTGTGTGTGTGTGTGTGTGTGTGTGTGTGTGTATGTGTTAGGACTATGGCAATACGAGGTCTGGGCTACAGGGGATATGTGTTGTTTTCAGTATTACCTCTTGCATTGGCAACTGCTTCACTTCTTTTCTTTGAGGAGACCTCCTTCTACTGTTTCAAGGTGTCTACTTATCTCTCATTATAGTGCTCTGCCGTCCCTAAACAGGCAGAACACAAATGACCCAGGCAAAACAGACTGGAAGACTTTGAACATCTGTGATTTAAACAGACTGCTCCACAACTGTAAAAATGGCTAAACTTCATTCATTTCTCTGCCAAAACCCTGAAAAGGTTGTTCACCCTTAGATTCCCAAAGCTTCTCGATCTCTGATCTTTCTCTGGCCTGAATTGTAAGCTTTTCCTTCAGTAATATGAGCTATTCCTTATCTACTTAATTCCTTTCAGAAAAACAAGAGTTGCTTTTTGTACTTGCTTCTAATGAACTCTAATTGACACAATTAATTGCTCAATGCTCATCTCAGCTGTGCATGAAAGAGTCTGCTTTTCATAATTACCCAGGACCTGTTTTTATTTTATACAGTGTTGGGGACTAAACCCAAGGCCGTGTACATGCTAGGCAAGCACTCTACCATTAAGCTGTACCCCCAGCACCAGGACTTGTTCTTAATAAAGGATGTCCATCATGGAGTGTATTACAGCAATTCAAGCCCTGGGAACCTTCTAACAATATGAGAAACATCTGCTCTGGCATTTGTGAGCCTCAATATTGAGTAAGATTCTGTGCACCTTTTAGGTAGATGAATTTCATTTGCACTGTCTTTGACACCAATCTTGTTCCTTTGCGTATTCATCTCTTTTGTTAACTATGCAAAGTCACAGAATACTGGGTTTCTACCTCCATGTGTTGCCATATCCCTTTCCCTCTTCCAGGTATCTCCCCATTCTTAATGTCCCAACTTTATGAGTAGCAGCTTATCCTGGCACAGAGGTTACTTCCAGGAAGCAGCAATACCCAAATAACTAGTTTCCCAAAGTATGACACTTAACAGCTTCAGTTCCGTAAGCCCAACCATATTCTTGACAAGTAAGAACCTTAACTATTTCACCAATAGAGTTCTCTTACTTGTTGTACTGGTTTATACATGCAAAAAATACCCAAATTTGGTAGTAAGTGCTCATGTCAAGGATGTGGCTTATTGCTTTTTAGTGGGTTAAGGTGTCTTTGCTAGTACCCAGTGTTAGGATGATCTTCCAGTGCTAAGCATTCAAAGGTATCAAGTGACTTGGATCTTGCTCCACATTTTAACTTTGTACTTGTTAAAGTTATTACTCTGGTTTTCTCCATATTGGTCAATGGGCATCATTGGATCCATCTTTTTTTAAATATACTTTCATTGGTACATTGTAGTCTCACATCATAAATAATGTAGTTCAGAGTATTAGGGACATATATGCCTACAGGATCCATCCTGAATATCAGTAAACAAAGAAGAGAATTGATAGCAGCGTTCAGTAGCACTGTACATATAACATAAGAAGATCTTATGGTACTTAATAGCCCATTATTAGCAACATCTTGACTTTTGACACAGAGTTCAGAAAACGTTTCAATCAAATCTAAGAACTGTAAAGATTACAAGAATACCCATTTATATGTCAAAATAAAACTGACAAGTATACTACAAAATAAAGCTAAACTAACTCTTACTTTTTATGTAATTACTATTTGACCATGTTTTCAAATATAAAGTATTAAATTACTTCCAAAACATTGTTTTGATGTTTCTGCTTTGTTGATAGCACATGCATATACTTAGCTCATCTACTGGATAATCATTAGACAGCACTCACCTCCCTAAATTTAGCAGTGCTGTGAAATCTCCCAGATACTCTCATGATGATTTTTGTTAAATGAAATAATTAGCAACTTACTCTCCAATTTTTTTGTTTAGAATATATCCAATGTGGCCGGGCGTGGTGGCACACGCTTGTAATCCCAGCATTCGGGAGGCTGAGACCGGAGGATCCGGGTTCGCGGCCAGCCTCAGCTACCTAGTGAGGCACTCCGCAACTTAGTGAGACTCGGTTTCAAAATAAAGAATAAAAAATAGGGCTGGGGGTGTAGCTCGGAGGTAGAATGCCCCTGTGTTCAATCCCCAGTACCACACACAAAAAAAAGAATATATCCAATGTGGAAAATTATAACTCCGGATCTGAGAAAGTTGTCCATAACTGAGGAGTTTCCCCAGAACATCTGCAGTGATGCTATCTGTTCTGGATGGAAAGTGCCTATGTGACAAATACACCATGGTAAGTGGTTTCTTATTAATGATGCTCATATTCTGAATGTCTACTTTTAGAGAAAGAAATGGGATTTGAATGAATCACCTCTAAGTATACTGCTTTGGGTAGTAATAATGTGGCTGAATGCGTTAGATATATTTTGCTAAAACTCCCTTTGCATTAGGTCAGGGGGGAAACAATTTCTCTCATTTGTTCTGACCTCTGTCCCTTCTTCAAAACCCCAAAATCTAATGTAATACTTGCAGATTTTTTCTCTAATCAATTACACTTAACTACACAGCAATACCATACACCATTTACTATTAATTTAAAATAATTTCATACATTTTCAGAGTGGAGAGTTCCTGATGCACTATGCTCTGCTTGTTTCCCTCCTCCCTCTGCACGGGTCCTTTTCCCCTTGTAGAGGTGACTGCAATTGTGAATCATCCCACAGTTCTCTGCATCACCCCTCGCCTTTCTCTCCCCCTTCCTCTGAAGCAGTGAGTAAGGAAATAGGAGTCATTAACACCATAGGGACAATTCAGGTATGACAAAGTCCCCAGCCACACTCTCCCCTCCACATCAGGTAGCACTTTACTATCCCAAATGGCACACACCTCTCTGCTAGATATAGTACAGTGCACGTGGGTTGGCCAGTATGACAGAACCAGAACATGTATAGCTCTGATACTTAGCCCATCTATGATCAATATGAAAAACAATCCTCTAAGGAAGCGAATCACCTTAACCCATAATGTCCAATTCAGCCAAAGAAATTTATGAAGGAGTTGTCACACCTCATTTTCAAGTAAACATCTGGACAATGACCTATAATTTATGCATAGTATATTACTTCAGTGATAAATATTTCCATAAATAAGAGATTAAGCTTTACTATCAAACATGCAATAAGTATAGCTTTTCTCTAGAAAACTCCTAATATGGCTGCACACCCAAGCTATCCATGAGGGTGTCAACATGCTACATAAAGACTTTGTTTGGGTCCTAGTTTTCTCTAACCAATCTTTTTCCGGGTCCATAGGCCAGTGCCATGTATCTCTTCTCAAACCAGAGACTACTCCTGTCAATTCTTTATCTGACAAAGGATCTTTGTATCAAGATATAATTTTGAGCTAAAAAGTAATGTTTAGTGATCTAAGTCTGATTCTTGACATGCAACTCATATCCAAAGTTTATTAGAACCAGAAGAGGGGGTGATGAGTTAAATAGTGGCCTTCGAAAAGGTATGCCCATGCTTTAATTCACTGAATCTTTTAATATTACATTATTGTAAAATGGCTATTAATTTCTAAGGCAAAAATATGATCAAATTCCCCAAAGTATTGACCCTGAATTATCCAGGTAGTATTTAAGTGCAATCACAAGTGTTCTTACAAGAAAGAGATAGAGGAAGTTTCAACATGGACATAGAAGAGCAAAAAACAATGTGACCTTGAAGGCAGGTATAAAAAATGCAGTCATAAGCCCAGAAATGCTGAGGCAGCCTCCAGAAATTAGAAGGAAAAAGAAACCAAGTCTCTTCCAGAGCCTTGAAGGTAGTATGATCCTGCCAACAACTTGGTTTCAGATTTCTGGCCCCCAGAAAAGTGAGATAAGAGATTTCTATTCCTTTTAAGCCACTGAGTTGTTGTTGACTTGTCACAGCAGCCAAAAGAAACTAATACAAGAGATAGTGAGTCTTCTTTAGATGTGTGCTAAGACCA
The DNA here is from genome assembly GCA_004027655.1 of Graphiurus murinus. Classification (NCBI taxonomy): domain Eukaryota; kingdom Metazoa; phylum Chordata; class Mammalia; order Rodentia; family Gliridae; genus Graphiurus; species Graphiurus murinus. Next base: position 12,132 of record PVLC010013607.1, on the reverse strand, counting down.
TGCACATAGGTATTTTGTTCCATGTGTTTCAAGAGCATTAGAAAAAACACTTAACCAATGAGAGTTTCAAAATTGCCCTTGAAGGTAAGTAAAAGCTCTCAAATTTTGAAAAGACTTGACATCACACAATTACCTCCTTCAAATAAACTAACACTTCCAAATAGCTCCTGATCCCTACTGGACAATGACCACTGAGGGAGCTCCCAAACCAAAAAACTCATCTTAATAGAGTTTTCTTTCTTTCCCTTCTCTTCTAATAGAAACACCTTAAATAAAATAGCATTTCTCACTTTCAACCCAACAGGCATACACCCTCAACCTAGAGTAACATGTTCTCTTCAGACTTAGATGATTTTTTCCAGTCTTTGGAAACATGCAACCATTATAATTATAGAAAATTTCTTCGAGGCACCACAATCAGCAATGAATAATGTGTAATGACATTAACTAAGGGCCACTCACCCTGATGCATTAAATCATTGATTTCTGACACAGAAGTTCTCCAAAATTCCATCTTGTGAGGTCACAGAAACACTGTCTCTGAATGGTACTTGTTTCAGTCAGCATTATCACTGCTGTAATCCAAAACACCCATCTATCATAACTTAGAGAAAAGAAGGTTTATTTGCTCACAGCTCTGGCGATTTCAGGTGTTCAACCCATATTAGGCCAGAGGAAGTCTAGAGAGTTCAGAGCATGACATCAGAAGCAGAGAGAGAATACACAAGGGCTCTGCTCTGACACCACAAAGACTGGAAGCAAGAGAGAGAGCAAAGGGAGAAGGAGCCATATATAATCCCCAGGACCACACCCCAAAGACCTCTCCTCAATGACCAAGCCCTGCCCCAACATGGCTACCTCATCTCCTGGTCTACATGAGGTGTGGGGGAGCACTCTAAGTCCAAACCATAACAATGCTATTGCACTTGTAAGTTTTAGTAAGTTCTTCCTGATTGCCTGGCTTATATTTGGCTATACACATTAGTATACAAGGCAAATATGTGTAGTTTGATCAGAAATTGCACATTGTCAATATAAACAGCAGAGCAGGCGACATAGATGGGAATTTGTCTCAATCAAAATGTCTCAGATATGCAGAATCAATGCAAAGCCCCACACCAGTGTCCTACTCCATCTAAGCTTTAGAGATCAAGGCTGAAAATTCAAGTGAATTAGCAGAATAACACTAAGATGTTTAACTCTAATTGCTTTGACTTTTCTTTTTTTTTTTTTTTTTTTTTTTTGCGGTACTGGGGATTGAACTCAGGGGCATTCTACCTTCGAGCTACACCCCCAGCCCTATTTTTTATTCTTTATTTTGAAACCAAGTCTCACTAAGTTGCAGAGTGCCTCACTAGGTAGCTGAGGCTGGCCGCGAACCCGGATCCTCCAGTCTCAGCCTCCCGAATGCTGGGATTACAAGCGTGCGCCACCACGCCCGGCTTGCTTTGACTTTTCTAAAGGACCAGGCCACTGTGAAGGGCTGGTTCAGAGTCTGAGCCAATATGACTGGATATTATGAAGGCCTTGATAAGGATAGCGTCCATGAAACAACAAGTTTTAACATAAAATAAAACAATATATGGTGGGGAAGGGGCCTATGGATTCATCATTGTTGAAAAAAAACTCAAGCTAAGGAAGAAAATAGATAAAATGTAAATGATATAACCAATGAAAAGCTAAAAACCGTATTTTTATGGCAATATCTTCAACAAATCTAGACCAGCACTTTCAAACTTTAATATTCATGCTACTAACCTGAAAACCTTTTTTTAAATGTAGATTTGATTCCACACACCCAGGGTTGTGCCTGAGAGTCTGCATTTCCAGCAAACTCTTATAGGATGCATCCTTCTGGTCTGAGAGCCATGCTGTGAGAAGCAAATTATTGGGGCATGTGTGAAGGTCTCAAACAGTGTATTTCCTTTACTCAGGTTATTATGACAACACACATTTTGCTCTTGGGTCTTGATCAGTTCAGTGCACTCAACTACATGCTTATCTACAAGCCTAGAAGGGCAATATTGAAAGCTGAATCCTTGGGCCATCTGCTATCACATATTCCCAATTATGCTGTACTCTTTCCATCAGAAGTAATGTTACAAGATCTTTCTGATCAAGCTTCCAAATTAAATCATTCACAAAGACTTGTGCCCTAAGGTAAATGGCTGATAAGGTAGGAAAGTACCAAAGGGCTTCATACTGGCCATAGAATGTACTGACAGCAAAGAAAAGAAGAGGAATCGTATGGCTCTTCTAAAGAAAAAAAAAAAAAAAAGAATAGCCATTGTAGTAACTTAACCGATAAAGTTATTATTTTTTGCAGAATTGGTCCCATAAAAGCATTAGCTAGAAGTCATTATTCACAGACACATACTAGGAAGAAACTGTAACTAATTTGCATTCAGAAAATGGAAAATAGTTTGTAGGGGTTTATTAAATCCTAGACCACTCAGCATAACTCTCCAAATTTCCTATACTTCTATGGAAAGGGAATTAGAAGCTTTAATCAAGAATCATGTTGAACAGAAATTTCCTGATTGTTCCAAAATGGAAAGTTTTTAAAAATTTTATGTCAAATCACTACTGCAATAATTATAAGTTTGTGCCACTGATAGGGGTTTGGTGTTATTTCAAGTGAACTTGATGTTTGAATGATGTCTAATCTAAGTATTACCAGAGGAAGATGCTGAAGGAAGGACAAAGTCTAGAACCTACTGCTAATCCTTCCAACTGGGTCGGAACAGATGGGGGTTTGTGAAGCAACAGATGATAGACACTATTCAGAAGACCCTGAAATGCAAGGGCTTGTTTTGGGATAAAAACAGTATGGAAATTTTCTAATTTTCTCACATATTAAGATATAGTCATGCACTGCATAACAACATTTTGGTCAAAGATGGACCACATATAGGATGGTAGTATCATAAGAGTATAGTGGAGCTGAAAAAGTCCTATCATCTAGTGATATTTGTAATGATTTGGGTATCAAGGGACCTACTGCATTGCCAGTTATATGAAGATGTAGTATATATAATTATGTTCAGTATATAATACTATATAATGATACTGAGTGGCAATATTACACACACAGCTGCCTCATATATTTCATGTTAACTGTGTTTCTTGGCTGAATCATTCTTGTGCTTCACTTAGTCTAGTGTCATTATGTTCCTCACAGTCCTAGGATCGATAGGCTACGCCATATATATATATATATATATATATATATATATATATATATATATATATATATATATCACATAGCTTAGGTGTGCAGAAGGCTATACTACCTAGGTTTGTGTAAGTACACTCTACAGTATTTGTGCAATGTTGAGGTCACTTAACCAATTATTTCTCAGAAGTTATCCCCATCATTAAGTGACACATGACTGTAGTAATACTATGCTATTATTTTTATTTTTAATACATAAGTCACTTTATAGTATAAAATATGACTTTGCAAATATACCAAACAAATTTTGTAGTGAGACATATAAGGGATAAAACTGAAGCTCAGATTTTAAATAATTTGGTGGATAAAAATAAACCTAGTAATGAACAAAGCCAGATGGTGAATCCAGATCTTTTAAGTCCAGTTCTATTCACATTCAGTCAGACTAATTTTCGTTGTACCTTTTCATGTTCAACAAATGAAGTCAATCCTGCTGAGCTTATAACAAGACAACATGCCTTAATGTCTCCATCCAGACCTAACTGAAGCAAACTAACACTGTGCATGCTAATGTACCCATGCTGCCCTTCACACATTTTATACTACCAAACTCCTCTTTGCTATCATGTGTAGTCTTGGACAAAACTGATATTGTGCATATGCATAATTGAGATATAAGTCATGCACCTTCCAGTTACCCATAGAAGAATGTAGTTTTACCATTTGTGGAAAGCACAAAATATAATCTTACAATGATCAAACCTTAGAAACATTTCCTGTTTAACTGGTATTATTTAATATATTTGAAAACTATACTTCCTAGAATCTAAAACCATCAAATGAAAGAAACAATTGTTCTCTGCCTAGCATAATCAGAAGAGTCAAATTTTTGCTCACTATATATCTGGGTGAAAACAGAACAGAAGCAATAGAAGTATATATGTATATTATCAGATATATGACATATATGACTGGATGAGGCCCACATATATTAGGGAAAAGAGTCTATTTTACTCAGTCTACTGATTCAAATGTTAATCTCATCCAGAACCACACTAACAGGTCTACCCAGAATAGTGTTTAACTAAATGTCTAGGCAAACTGTAGTCCAGTCAAGTTGACACATAAAATTAACCACCACAAGTCCACTCCTCATTAACATGGCACCTATATACATCTCCTTAAACCATAGTTAGTCTTCAAAGAAAGACAACAATGAGGTTATAATTCTACCTAACATGATGTAACTATTCTTCATGCAACTAGAAACACCAATCCCTTCTCAGAAAAGGAGGTGAAGTCGTAGAGTAGTGTTATTCTTCTCCTTGATAGGCTATATAACTTAACTACTGTGAGGCAAAATAGGAAACTAGGGAGAAAACAGGATATAGGATGGACTCCAGACAAAGGAAAAGAAATCTTAGATGAGTGAAGAAGGTGACCTAACTGAGGGACTTGGAAGAAGGAAGAGGGAAACACCTCAATGGATATAATGTATATACACAAACTTACCAAAGTTAATACCTGTGCTGAGCATGGGAAGAAGGGGAGGTGGGAGGAATTAGGGTGAGAACTGGGGGAGGGTTCACTGAGTACTGTGTGCTCCTATGCCTCTACCCTGAACTTCATCAAGATGTATAATTATAATGTACCAATAAAAAATAAAATAAATAGATAAAAATACTCTTAAAAATAAGTTACTCAAAAATATTTTCCCTGAGTTAATATTTGCACTAATCTAGAAAAAATACTTACATAGAGTAGTATAAAGTTGTATATGTTGTAAGTTACATGATAAGGAAATAAGAAAAGGAAGAAAACAAGACATTTACTCTCTCTCTCTCTCTCTCTCTCTCTCTCTCTCTCTCCACACACACACACACACACACACACACACACACACACACACACACACACCAAAATAAAAGGAAAAAACTGGCCACAAGGTTATAGTTGGAATTTATAACTGCCTTGTTTACTTTTTTGTATTCTCTTTGCCTTCAGCAAATACCTTGGTCATGGCTCATCTTGACTTTTTTTTTTTAATGCTACTAGAGATTGAACCTAGGGGAATTTATTTCTTAGCTATACCCTCAGATCTGTTTTATTTTTAGACAGGGTCTCACTAAGTTGCTGAGGCTGGCCTCAAACCTGCAATCCTTCTGTCTCAGCCTCCCAAGTACTGGAATTAACAAGTGTGCACCACCACACATGGCCCTTACCGTGACTCTACATGGTGGAGCAATCCTTGCCTTTCTAGCTAGTAGAGCATAGTCACAGTCTCAGCTAATGTTGCTTCTTCATTATTTAAATGGCTGTGTACCAGCAATATAGAATAAAGAGTAACAATGTAACACTCTACAGTGTGCATCCACTGGACTCTACAACTGTTGGTGTAGGTTGTCAAGAGAGTGTATGATAAGAGAGAAAAGGGAGGAGGTTGAATATGAATAATTTTACAGTACTTAAAATACCTCTTAAAGTGTCTGCTCACACCTTGCCTTTTTATTCTATTTCCCAACATATCATTTTCCTTCTTTTCCACGTTCACCATTATTGCTGCAGCTAATTGCAATGTCCATTTAACATCAGAGCTCCAAGAACTCATTATATGGGTCATCATTGTGTGCTTTGGAGAATTCAACCTTCCTGAACTGTGAGTCAATTCGGATTTCTCAATATCTATGCAAAACAGTTGCTAAATACTAATAACATGGAAGATGAAACATACTCAATCATCATTTGGAATTTTTTATGAGAGAAACCATGAGTGAAAATTTAAATCCACACAACTGTTAGGAGTTCATATATCTTCTCTGCTTATAATTACCATAATCATTTTCCAGCTAATAGAATAATCATTAGGAACAGATAATTTAATAATGTGCAATCATTAATTGTTTCCACATAATACTTTCTTGACCTTTAAGCAAAAACACTCCCTTCTAGGTATATTGACTACAGGGGAAATCAACAACAGCGGAAGGCTAGAGAGTCCATAGTTGCTGGTTGGTGATGCAGAAAGACATGTTTCAGAGTTTTTCTAAGAGAACTAATGGAGAGATGAAAAGAAGTCAGAGATTTTCTAATCTGCATCAAAATGTGTCAGATGATAGAAAAGATTATGACATACTGAGTTGATGTCACTATTTATTAAGAGGAGGGTGAATAATTTAGCTCTTCCTACTAAAATTTTATTATAAGGAAGCCGTGAGTTACTAAAGAAGGGCCATCAAGCTCATCTCCCAGAATTATTTCCTTTTTGGCACGATCCATACTGATTACCATCACTCATTTCTGACTCATTGGGGGAGAGCCTTGACTTTTTCTATTATTGTCACTGAATCAACTTTCATTATATGCATTCAATTATTGTGTAATAGAAGATGTTTTATTAATAACTGGGCACATTATCACGGAAAAATGTCCTGCTCAATAATGCCATCACATCAAATTCAGGGGAAAAAAAAAAAAAAAAAAGACTTGATCCGAGTCCAAGGTCAGCAGAAGAGTCCTCAGTGTTCCATGTCTCACTGTCAAGTAGTACTACCCACGGTCATTACACCACTGTCGGTGATCCCCAGAAACTGACATCCTGACCAGTATGACTTTAGAATCCATCACAGTGACATTGCCTCTTGTGGCCCTCGTCCTCTGCAAGAGAGATTTCAGCTTTCCTAAGGTAAAGCCTGTTTGTCTCTCTTTCCTATGCTCATCTTATGTTAATCAGTGTTTTTTTTAATTTATTTTTTCACTATAACATCAGTGCTCCAGGTACTGAAAGTCTAATATAATTTTAACATTCTAAGAAATAAAATTGAAGCTTTATGTTTGAACAACTATTCTAAAGCAGACAAATTTTATATGACTAGTTCTTTTATCTTTTAAAGAGTCTTCTACGTAAGGAAAAATGTAAAGAATATTCAAAGCTTAAATAAGAATACAACTGAATATTCTAATGGCTATAATTTTGAAAAAGAAAAAAATATTAGTCAAAAATAATGTTAGCCAAGCTGTGTGTGTGGTGATGCACACCTGTGATCCCAGTACTTGGGAGGCCGGAGCAGGAGGATTGCAGGTTCCTGGCCAGCCTTAGCAACTTAGAGAGACTCTCGACAACTTAGTAGGACTCTGTTTCAAAATTTAAAAAAAAAAGAGAGAGAGTTGGGGTGTAACTCATAGGTAGAATGGCCTTGGGTCAATCCCTAGTACCAAAAAAATAGTGTTATTCCAGATTAACAATTTTTAATATGATTTTAATACTTAACCATTAAAAAAACTTGGTTTGTAATACTCTAAGCTTAGAATTTTAAACAGAAATCTTCTGTTTAAAAAATAATAGCCTGTAACCTTCTTCCCACTCCTTATTCTGTTCAAAGATGAAGTTACTGTTTTAAATTACGTGTAATGAGGAACGAGCTGTTTATATTATTACAATAATGAGAAATGGGCTTAAAGAATAGAATGTGGAGTTTTAAATTAGTATTTTCCTTCTAATGTTCAAACCACCGTTGAATACACTAATCCACTCATGCTGTCAGATCCATTATCTGCAATTATTTTTTATTCCAGCATAAGCCCAGTATTAAACACAGAGCCACTGAAATGAAAAGACAAATAATATTTAAAATCCTAAATAAACAGCACATTGACTTGATCTTTTGGGCATTTGCTTTCCATATTAAAATAAGGTAAGGATACTGAAAGGACCTTGATTTTAAAATCAGTCAGAGTTTACAAAAAAATAGTCATATAAATTGTGATATGCTGTTTAATTTCTCTGTAGTTATACAGTGGGTGGAAATAACACACAAGAGATATCTGACACAAGCTAGCTCTTCACTCGACTCCAAAATTCATTCAAATACTATAACACAGATATAGATACATGCCTAGTAATGCTGGAAGTCTAGGACAGTGACATCAAAAAATCACAACAACTTTCTATATAAAGCAGTTGACAGAAGGACAAGAGGACCCAGGAGTGGCAAGGAAACAGCAAGACATACAGGAAAATAAGAACCTCCTAAAATCAAACATCCATAACTGAAACCAAGAGTAGTTTCATGAGTGATTACAGCAGAGAGAAGCAATTACTGTGAGAAGGAATGGACAATGGGTAATTTTCCAGGTAATCAGCTGAAAACCAGAGACACTGACTCTTGGTTATACCCAGAGGATATAATCATGAAAACAACATCTGAACTGAAAATTCTGCTCTTGGATTCTTAGGCAGTGAAGAAAGAGGGAGAGAGAGAAGAGAGAAGAGGAGGGGAGGGGAGGGGGAGGGAAGGGAAGGAGAAGGTAAGTATATGGATGCCAGGTATTTTATAGCCATCACCAAAGACAAGGAGTCCATACTCAGAAGTTAAAGCAGTATCATACTCTGATATTTTACCTTCCTTGTTCACTAACATATTCCTTCTCTTCCCTCCTCCTCCTCCTCCTCCTCCTCCTCCTTCTTCTTCTTCTCTCCTCTCTACCAAATGAGCTAGGATGCTACATTCACATTTACAACTAGGGAGAATAGGTACTCATTTAAGAGGAGAAAATACACTCTGACCCATAATTTTATTCATTAGAGATCCTCAAATACAAATATGAGCAACCACGAATAAAAAAAAAAACAATAAATCTTAAGTAGAAAAATAAAATCTTAGGCAAATATTAATATAAAAATAAAAACATTAAGACAAGAAAAACCAACTTTCAGAAATATTCAAGAAAATGATGCAAAGATTAAAAATAAATAAACCAACAGGTTGCAGTGAAAAAGTAATAGTAGATTACTTAAAAATCAGAACATAATTACTAAGTAAAACTAAAGATATGGGACAAACAGCAGAGTTTTACATAGTAAAAATTTAATTATACATTTGAAAATACAAGTTGAAAGTTTCAGAAGTACATAAAAATAAAGAAGTGAAAGTATGAGGGAAAAGGAAGAAGATGTGAGGGTAAAGGAAGAATTATCATTGTTATAGTACAAGTTCCAGAGGGGGGAGGATAGTAGAATGAGAACCAAGCAAGAAAACAATATGAAGTAGAACATATAAATATTAGTATAGTAGATATATAAATCCTGGTATGTTTATACAACAAAGTAGAACATATAAATATTAGTATAGTAGATATATAAATCCTGGTATGTTTATACAACAAAATTCTACATAATATTTTTAAAACATGAACGAATACTGATTGCAAGCACATGAATAACTCATTAACATAATGAGTCAAAAAAAGGGCTGAACACAAAGAGAAAATATCATATAATTCCATTAATTTGTTAGTCAAGGACAAGCAAAATTAATCAATAGCAAAAGGAGTCATTATTTTGGATATTATTCAGCAAGGTGAGAATAATAGCTGAAAAGGAATATAACGGAAATGTCTGAAGTGATCTATTGGTATTTATGTAGTATGTGTTTATATTGAAAACTTTAAATTATACAATGAAAATTTGTACACTTTACAGTACTTATACTTACCTCAAAAAAATTGAAGAATTAAATTTACCAGAAAATAGACTAGTCATGAACCTTTTTGTAACAAAAAGCTTTTACTAGTCTACATACTTTTGATTGACATTTTTTATTTCAAGTTTAACATATATAGTCAAAAATTAAAGACAACTAATGCATGTCATGTGTCTAGTATTACTGTCTTCTATCCTCAAGAAACAATAGCTCTGAATCATACTTTAAAATTTAATGAATCATTCTAGTCAGGTAGAGTAGTTAATTAAGCACCCTTCATGTATATGGAATTCTGGAGGTTTAAAAATATTTATATGGTCATCATTTTATTAGATTCTCATTTAAACTCTGCAAGACTTTGTATGTCTATAAACAAAACATATTCAGGATCTAAAACTGAGGTATATGCAGGGATTTACCAGAAAATTATGCAGTAAGGGGTATAACCTATATGCACTGACTTCAAGTTAAATCAAAATTTCCACTAACAGTACTCTGAAATCTACCAAAACATGTAGGTAAAATCTTATTTTTCTGCTCATGGATCATGGAGTCAAATGACTCTATCAAACTCAAATATGCAAAGTAATGAAGATTTGGTTTATGTATCATATCTGAATCAAAGTTTAGTTAACATTTCACTTATGTCAATCCCACCAATTTCTACCAATATTTGGAAAATGCTCAGATTGTCAGAGTTTGAAATAGCTACTGGTCCTTTAGCAAAGTAGAGGACATCTACTCTAGTAGAAAATATGGAAATTGAAGAAGCAATTGAAGAGATACACTTGCATGGTTTCTAGTTGATGGCCTTTAAATTCTGAATGCTGATTTCAAGGTCACAAGTAATATAAAACTGTTAGGCATGTGTAAAAATCCAGATTTTCTGAAAAAATAACATAATAAAATAGGAAGACGGCAATATTGCTAGAATCCCAGCATATGTTGATTTCATTCAATTCACTGCAAATGCTGACAAGACAAAGAAAAGTCAGATAAAATTTCTCCTGTAATTTCAAAATTTAAGAGGCTATTAAGAGAATGTCCTTAAATACAAAAACTAATGAAGATAATATGGAACTAGTAACATGACTCACACTACTTATTAATATTTCCTTCCTTGCCTATTCCTTAAGCAGATGAAACTATAGGGTTTTTTATTATAAATGCATATGTTAGAAGAAACTAAAAGCATGCAAATGCTACATTCTCATACATAGCTTCATCTCTAAATTGATATTAGCATTAAGAATGTATATATAATCAAAATTGTCCATATCACACAAAAAACAATCCCTGATGTTGAACTTCTACATTTCTGACATTTCAGATTAAAGCAATTTATTTCTCTTGGAATTTATTTTTCTTATATGGGCAAACTTAAATTTCTTTCAGTAAAATATGCTATAATTTCAGAGCTATTTAAGTAACACAAAAAGGCACAGAGAGTGGATAAATGGAAATTGCTAAAAGTAATTCAATAAATAATAAAGCAAGACAAGAAAACCCGTGTAAAAATAAATTTAGAATTAAGGCAAGTTAACTAAATATTCTCATTTTTTCTTGAAATATCATTTAATATGCCCACTCTCCTATTGGTTCTGGGAAGTTAGATTACAATAGAAAAAAACAATAAAATCTTTCCACCTAATTATGTACCCCTCAGCTTTCTTTTATAGCTTCTCCAATCTACAATGTTCTGGAGCAGATTCAAACTTGATCACTCTGAATGAGGTATAGAAATACTGATCCCATTCATAATAAACTGTGTGTTCAGCTCAATAATTCATAGGAAAAAAATTTATTAAGATACAAAACAAAAAATCATGCAAATACTGTATAAATATTGAATGAAGTGATAAATAGGGACTTTTGCCAAGATCAGATTCTCTATGCCTGTGGGTGTTCCACAACATATCAAAGTAAGAGTTTGCCTACTGAAAGTTTCACTCTCTCACCAGATTTCTTTTTTTTTTTTTTTTTTTTTTTTTTTAATTTTTTAATTTTTATTGTAGTAATTCGTGCAATATAGCGTACATCTTTGTTAAGTACAAATTGTTAACAACATATTTGCACACAATTCTCATTTGACCCTTTCCCCGATTCCCTCCCCATTCCCGTTCCTCCCTCCCCCTAAGGTTCACTTCAGTGAGTGACCTTGTTATGATTGTGTAGGTACATCATGTGCTTTAGGGTGTCCCTCTGCCCCATGCATCCACTACAATTAAACCAACTTCTTTGCTTATTGAGGATCTCTCTTTTTCATCTGGAGACCCTCCTATGCCCCAACTTCTCCCTAGCATCCACATATTAGGGAGAACATATGCTTCTTAACTCTATGTGACTGACTAATCTCACTTAACATAATGTTTTCCAGTTGCATCCATTTCCCTGCAAAGAACATAATTTTATTCTTCTTTATGGCTGAGTAAAATTCCATTGTGTACATATCCCATAGTTTTGTAATCCATTCATCTG
>PVLC010013606.1:0-41297 GCA_004027655.1 Graphiurus murinus | reverse complement strand
CTACCTAGTGAGGCACTCTGCAACTTAGTGAGACTCGGTTTTAAAATAAAGAATAAAAAATAGGGCTGGGGGGTTAGCTTGGAGGTAGAATGCCCCTGAGTTCAACCCCCAGTACCGCAAAAAAAAAAAAAAAAAAAAAAAATAATTTCGTAATATCAAAATTACAAATGTTGAGCCGGGCGTGGTGGCGCACGCTTGTAATCCCAGCATTCGGGAGGCTGAGACCGGAGGATCCGGGTTCACGGCCAGCCTCAGCTACCTAGTGAGGCACTCCACAACTTAGTGAGACTCGGTTTCAAAATAAAGAATAAAAAATAGGGCTGGGGGTATAGCTCGAAGGTAGAATGCCCCTGAGTTCAACCCCCAGTACCGCAAAAAAAAAAAAAAAAAAAATTACAAATGTTGACCTAGCAACCCAAGTGCTGGGATTCATTTTACAGACCAACCTGCACACAACATGAAATATTAAATGCTGTATGGACAAGGTTAAGCATTTCTGCCTTTTATTTATTTTTTTAAATTTGTGTGTATGTGTGTGTGTGTGTATGTGTAATACTGGGTACTGAGCCCCAGGGCATTGTACCTCCAAGCTACACCCCCAGTCCTTTTTTTTTATTATTATTCTTTATTTTGAAACAGGGTCTCACTAAATTGCAGAGGGCCTCACTAAACTGCTGAGGCTGGCTTCAAGCCTGTGATCCTCCTGTCTCAGCCTTCCAAGTACTGGAATTACAAGCGTGTGCCACCACATTTGGCTGCATTTCTGCCTTTTAAAAGACTAGAAACAATTCATATACATATTGGTATTCTGTGCAACAAAATACTCTACAGCTATAAAGGTAATAAAAGCTCTTTATCAGTGCTGTCCTATAGAAATAGAAGTTAAGCCACACATGTAATTTAAAATTTGCTGATATCACTTCAAACACAAAAGAAATTGGTAGAATTAAATTTAATATTTTATTTAACCTAATATATCAAAAAACATGACCACATTTCAAACAATATAAAAAAACATTATTAAGATAGTCCAAAAAAAATAAAAAAGAATGTAAACTAAGTCTTTGAAATCCAGTATGTATCTTACACTTACGCCACATTTCAATCTGGATGCTGTTTTTTTGTTGTTGTTTTGTTTTGTTTTTCAACAGAGGGTGTTCTACCTCTGAGCTACACTCCAGTCCTTTTTTGTTTTGAACCAGTGTCTTGCTAAGTTACCGTGTGCTGCCCTTGAACCTTTGAACCTGCAATCCTCCTATTTCAGCCTTCCAAGTACTGGGATTACAGGCACGTGCCACCATCTCTGGCTTGGTTGTTGCTGCCGCTGCTGCTGCTGCTGCTGCTGCTGCTGCTGCTGCTGCTGGGGGTGGGTGGGTGGGTGGGATGTATGTGGTGTTAGTTTCTGGGAGACTGAACCAAGGGGGCATTCTACCTCTAAGCTACACCCCTAGCCCTATTTTATTTTTATTTTGAAACCGGGTCTCACTAGGTTGATAAGAATCTCACTACTTGCTGAAGCTATCCTTGAATCTGTGATCCTCCTGTCTTAGCCTCCCAAATACTGGGATTATAGGTGTGCACCACCTCACCTGTCTTGGCTGCTGTATTTTTGATGGTTAAAGTGAAATGTAGTCCTTGCAAAACAATAAAGTTGGGGCGGGTGTGGTGGTGCATGATTATAATTCCAGTATTTAGGAGGCTGAGACAAGAGATCTGGGTTCTTGGCTAGCCTCAGCTACTTAGTGAGGCCTCTGCAACTTAGTGAGACCCTGTTTCAAAATAAAGAATAAAAAATAGGGCTGGGGGTGTAGCTCAGAGGTAGAATGCCCTTGGGTTCAATCCCCAGTACCTCAAACAAAAACAAAAACAATAAAGTTGAGTTTAATGGGAAAAAAATTTTACACTGCTTCCATTTTTAAAATTAAATAAAATTTAAAATTCCATTCTTTAGCTGTACCAGCTACATTTCAAGTGCTTAGTAGCTCTGTATAAACTAGGCTCTAAGGTATTGTTATAAGCTACAGGACAATGTTCATGATATTCTACCTTTTGTATAAGACAGGGAGGGGATGGGATGTATATTCTTATTTGCTTGCCTTTGCACAAAAACAGAAGGACTAATATACAGGAAACTAATAGGTATATATAAAAATGGGTATCTGAAGGGCATAAGGAGGAACAGTGTGGATGGGGCTGGGTGGGTGTAAGAGTTGTCACTCTGCTCTTTTATACTGCTCTGACTTTATATCTCTTATGCATCTATATGAGATCATTTGTGCAAACAGGGCTACCCATTCCAATATGGCACAAGCATAAGGAGGAGGTGAAGCAGGACGTAAAACAATGAGCAGCCTGTGGGAACTCTACACTATCTTCATAACTGTTCTTATAAGTTTAAAACTATTCTAAAATTAAATGTTTATGAAAAAGAAATGCTCAGCTCTTGACCGAGCCCTCATCTTGTCTCCTCCTACCTAGAGTCCAGCCAGGGTCCAATGGGACCTCTCCTGTGACACAGATCTCAACTCCACAGATCCTTCTGGGCATGTTGTTGCCACTGCGAGTGGCACTGGGCACCAGCAGTGATAAACGTCCTACCATGCTTGACTCCTTTTCCCACTCTCAACACCTGTCAGGCCCGAGTCTTAGTAATTCCAGTCCCCAATGGCTTTCCCACCTGGCCATTCTCCCCATTTATACTGTCATTGCCCACATCAGGTTGCCCATTATTTCTCCCCAGAATTATTGCAATATCCTCCCAACTGGTCCCTTTTGTCCAGGCCCAATCTCTCATACTACCTATCTATGCTACTGCCAGGGCAGTTGTAAAAACAAAAACCTGCTATATTTACTTCCTTCTCCCCTACCATCCCTTCTCCATCCCTCCTCCCCTACCTGCTCCCACTCTACAAGAAGCATTTGCAGGATGAAGTCCAAATTCCTCAGTGCATGTAAATTTCTTACATTTGGCCTCTCATGCATCAGTATTTCCTTCAACTCTTGTATAAACCCCGAATTCCCTGCAGTTCTGCAAATGTGCTGTGCTCCTCACACCATGATTCTGGTAGCTCTGATCCTTTAAAACCTAACTTGATCTTGACCAGTTCCTCCCAAAGCAAAGTTAGCTGACCCTTCAGAATGCTACGTTCTCTCAAAACCTTGTTGTATTTACGACCTATGTCATAACTAGCTATATTTCTTCCTCTCTGATTAGATGAGGAGGATCCTTCAGCAGGACAAGACAGGTTCTAGGATGTGTCTTATTACCACTCAAGTCCCCAGCAACTGCCTGTCGCAGTGTTTAGCAAATGCTACTTCATGAGTCCCAGAGGCTACTCAGTGGCCCTGGCCATGCTGGGAAAGGGAGCAGCCTTCCTCCTGGACAGCACCTCTTAACTAAGCCACTTATGCCTCTTCATCAATGAGTCCAAACCAATTTTCTTAGAACTTCACACATCTCTTTGGCTCTTCCCCCCTGACTTTTGCCTAATTAATCTCTAACCATCATTCATTTTGTCCATAATCTCAGCTGGGTCACTCTGTTACACTTTCCTTTTTTTTTTTTTTTTTTTAATTATCTTGGTACTAGGGATTGAACATTCTACCTCAGAGATACACCTGTAGCCCTTTTTATTTTTAATGTTGTTGAAACAGGGTCTTGCTAAGTTGCTGAGGCTGGCCTCGAACCTGTGATCCTTCTGTCTCAGCCTCCCAAGTCCTGGGATTACAGGCAGTCACCACCACACCCAACTGTTGCACTTTTCTTGAACACTCTCTTTTCTTTCATGGTATTTTATCATAGTGTGTGTGTCTGCGTGTGCTGTGATGACCTGCTCCATGTGCATGTTTTCACTTAGGCCCCACGAGGGCAGGGGTTAAGCGTGTTTTGCTCATTACTGAATATACAGCACCATCACAGTTTGACACAAGGGGCTTCAACAAGCTTTACTCAGCAAATGAATGTAGGAATGAAACCCTTTATTAAGATTAATTAACAGAGTGTTTCATGCCAGTTTTATTTCTTGGGAGCAATGAGGTTTACCAATCTATGACCTGTCCAATGATGCAGAAATTCTTGCTGTTATTTCACTCATACTAATCTTGTTCAAAATTCAGAAAGACCTCTTTTACCCTGGTGTTCTGGGAATATCAAAGAAACCTGTGTACTTAACCACTCATCATTCATAAATTTCCAGATTTCTTTTTTTTTCGGTACCAGGGATTGAACCCAGGGGCATCCTACTTCCGCGCTACACCCCCAGGTGATGAAGGATGTATCCAAATCACACAGGGAGCTTCTCTGACTAGTGAGTGGGATACTGTCCCCCACCAGATCAGAATGACTCATAAGAAGCCACTGTTAAATGATGACAGTCTGTCCTGGCCCTGGGGACTGTAGAGGTACAAAAACAACTGAGAATTGAGAGTCTGGGGTGGGAAGTATAGAAGAGTAAAGAACTCTAGGAAATGCCAAATTTACCATCAGATGAAATAATACGAGCCCAAACCAAGAAGCAATTGTCCGAGCCAGAGCAGCGTGGAAGCTATGAGGGGTGACGGTTTCAGGCAGCAAAGGATCAACAGTGTCAGGTGCCGCACAAGGATAGAGTAAAAATAAGGCCTGCAAAGCCCGTGTGGAGTCCAGCATCCATCCCAGAGGTGCTGTGCAGAGCGACCTCCTGTCTGCGCCAATCCCTCCACCCTATGTTCTGCCAGCCCCCGCCTTACTGCAAGTTCAGAGGAGCAGGAGCTGTGTTCCACTCCTCTGTATCCGGCATGTCTAAGCACCAATCTCGGCACATGGCTGATCACCTTTCCTCTGATCACCCATCATTTTGTCCAGTTCTGGCAGAATCTCCCCAAGTGCCTGAATGCCATGAGTCCAAGGGTGGGTGCTGTACTGTACTTTCATATAAAGACGGTGTCAAGCTTTGGTTTTCATGCATGCTATATTAAGAAGTTCATTTCTAGATTCTATTCACCCATGTTCTCCTTGGCCCTCGTATCACACATAATTGATAATTGCTGTAAAAAAAGAGGAAGTCATCAAGGAAAGGGAGAAAAGGATCCAAATGAAGTGGACACGGAGATGAGGTGCCCACATCCAAAAGTCCAGGCCAGTGGAGCACACTGCCTGTACCCTCACCCTCTCAGGTCTGTTTTCCTCACTGTGGACTGTCACTGAGCTGCTCTCTTTTAGTGGCTCAGATGCCACTCTGCCAGCCAGTGTGAGCAAGCCAGCCAGGAGGATTTATACTGGGTAAAGGGTCACTGGCATTTAATAACAAGGTGAATTGGCTTCAAAACCATTCCAGGTACGACTTCATAAATACTTTGAAGAAAACACAGTATTTTACTTTCATGGAAATGACAATTAAAAAGTGTTCTCAACTGCTACAAATTCCCTGATTCAGAGAAAAACAACATAGGAGTGTAAGATTACAAAAATAACTCGATGACTAACCATTTGACAATCCACCGAGTCCTAATCCCAGAGTACCAAAGGGCTTCTTGATGAATATGAAAAGATGTTTCAGTGCCAGGTGACTTATTTAAAAATTAGATACTGGCTTAACCTTTAGGGTTGTGTCTCTGACTCACTTTCCAGAGCTTTGGGTTTGCAAGGTTCAAGTTACACTGAAAATAGGAAAAAAAATATCTATGATAAAAGAGCCGCTACAGAATGTGAAGAGGATAATATGAAAAGCAAAAGAAAGAAAAAAGAGTTGGGATTTTTTATTATATTTTCAATAATCATAACCAACTCTTAGATTTGAATGTGGACATTTCTGCTAAATTAAAAAATATTTGGAGCTAGGCTGGTGGCGCATGCTTGTAGTCTCAGTACTCGGGAGGCTGAGACCAGAGGATCTGGGTTCATGGCCAGCCTCAGCTACTTAGTGAAGCCCTCTGCAACTTAGTGAGACCCTGTTTCAAAATAAAGAATAAAAAACAGGGCTGGGGGTGAAGCTCAGAGGTAGAATGCCCCTGGGTTCAATCCCCAGTACCGAAAAAAAAAAAAAAGATGTCGCTGGTTGTGGTGGTGTACATCTATAATCCCAGTGCTTGGGAGGCTGAGACAGGAGGATTGCAGGGTTGAGGCCAGTACATGGTAATTTAGAGAGACCTCGTTTCAAAATAAAAAATAAAATAGGCTGGTGTCCCAGGAATACATACAAAGTGCGTGGAGAAGAAACAATTGTCTTAGTCTGAAGGACCTACTCTATACTCCACAGGAAGATAAAGGACATCATTTCTCAGACTGATGCAGCTCAAACCAAGATGCCACCAATATCTTATTTTACTTTGGAGTTATATTTTTCCTGATGTACAAAAGATACATACCATATACATATAAACCACATGCAGTTTGGTTTCATGCTGCACCACAGGCTGCTTGGAAGGAGTGAGGTTAATAAAAATAAATGCCAACAAAATAAGGACAACTATGCGAAAACTGATTATACAAATCAGAGTCATTCCAGTCACACAGTTGTTAGCTAAATGGAACAGAGAGGCCAGCTCAGTTTCCAGTCCCTGGAAACTACTTTGCAAGCCCAATCCAACCAAATGACCTGCTATGACTTTGACTAGTTTACCTAGTAACTGCAGCCCCTCACCAGCAAGAGCTTGCCAGCTCTCATGGGGTACTGTTCCCACGAGCTTTCTTTCAAAACACCTTACAGTTATTCTTTTCCCAATAAAACCCTAACCTCCTCCTCCTTCCTCAGATGCACCAGAGGCCGCCTTAGTCTATGCTTGTGTCCCAGATTGCAATCCTGTTCTTTCATTCACTCCCAAATAAAGCCTCTTGCTTGGAGACTCTGATAACTATGTTCTAGAATGTCTAACATCTAGAAATCAAGATATGTCATGAAAAGTCACAATTGGTCCCTAAAATATTTACTAAGAATCTATTATGTATCAGATTATGTACCAAGTTCTATTCTTGACTCTAAGGATCAAAGTCAAATGGTCCCTGACCTCAAGGAAGCTAGAGTAGAGGAATTTAGACAAATAACCATCTAACAATAACGATCAATATGTAAGCTCCCTATTTCTATAGAAGCACGGAAAAGAGACATTAGATTACCAGCCCCAGAAGAAATAGCCTTTGAACTGGTTTTTAAGATACCTTTATTTCGAAATAACTGATTTATTTTTAACTCTGTAATGTAAATTTTCAAACAAGAGGAAACAGTAAAACAGTATGGTGAACTACCACACATCCATCTTCTCATTACAACTTTCATAACAGCCAATCTTATTTCATTTATACCCACACTCAATAACCCCCCACTGCCTGGATCACTATGAAGCAGAGACAGATAACTGTAAATAATTCAGAATGTACCTTTTAAAAGCTAAGGATTCTTTTTAAAACATAAACCACAAAACCATTACCACATCTTTAAAAATTAATAATTCTTGCTGGGTGCAGTGTTGCAATCTGCAGTCCCAACTGCTTGGGAGGCTAAGGGAGGAGGACTGCAAGTTTAAGGTTAGGCTGGCAACTTAGCAAGACCTTGTCTCAAAATAAAATAAATAATAATGATGATAATAATAATAATAATAACAACAATAATAAAGGGCTGCCGATACAGCTTATTGGTAGAGTGCCTCTAAATAAATCCTCTGTACTACACATGCAAAACTTCCCTAATATTATCAAATTTCTTTCTCCCTGTTACATTTCCCTGGTTACTGTGTGTTTTTCTACACTGTTTCATTTTTTTCAATAGGAATTCAAATAAGGTCCACATATGATATGTGATTGAGATTTCTCTTGTATTAGTTCTTTCATCTCTCTTGCAATTTTTTGTTGAAGAACTTGAGTGAGTCCTCTAACTGATTTCTTTCTGTACAGTCAGTGAGTCAATATTTGAGGCATCATGAGCCATTGTTTCTGTGGCACCTATTCAATTCTGCCCTGTAGTATGAAAGCAGCCATTAACAAATACATAAGCAATGAGCACGGCTGTGTTTCAACAACAATTTATTTATGAAATTGGAATTTCATATAATTTTCGCATCTCACAAAATATTATTCTTTTGAATTTCTTCAACCATTAAAAAATGTGAAAACTAATCTTAGCTCAAAAGTTATACAAAACCAGGCAATGGGCCAGATCTGTTCCATGGGATGTTGTGTGCCAATCCCTGCCCTAGAGTTATCCTTAATAAATTCTGTTACTGTAGCTCCATGATGTTTTTAAATATGTACCCTGTCTCTCCCTCGCTTTTTTTTTTTTTTTTTTTTTTTTTGGTACTGGGGAACCCTGTACCTGGAACCCTGGGACATTCTACCTCCAAGCTACAACCTCAATCCTATTTTTTTTTTATTCTTTATTTTGAAACAGGATCTCGCTAAGTTGTGGAGAGCCTCACTAAATAGCTGAGGCTGGCCCCAAACCCGGATCCTCCAGTCTCGGCCTCCCAAGTACTGGGATTATAAGCATGCGCCACCACACCCGGCCCCCATCTCTTAAAATCCTTATAGGTTGGTAGTCACATCGAGAAGCCTAATCAAATTCAGGTTTTTATTTTTGTCCTCAGATTTTGAAAGACTAGTCCTAAATGGTGATGTGTGATCCCATAGCAGGTACATAAATAATGTTTTTTTCATTGTGTGTGTGTGTGTGTGTGAAGTTAGCAGCTATCGATGATCATTGCCTGGACTCATTAATTCATCAGGCGCTACAAAATGATATTCTAATTTTTTCATTCACACTTCATTTATGAGCTTGAACATGTATAAAGGAGAATTTTGCCTCATCAACTACTTTGTTATTCTAGGTAAAAATAGTAAAGGCAGGATAAATGCTCACTTTGTCTCTTGTATTTGCCAGATTTCAAAATAATGACATGGTTTCTTAGTATCTTTTAAAGACAAAAATGAAGGATTATTATTCAAAGTATCATTTGAAACTCACAAATTTAAATGTTTGCTATTTCAAAGCACTGTAGTTATTGATCCTTAAGTTGTCTCTCTTAGTTATTAGTGAGGACCTTTTCAAGTTGACTCAAGTCCTTCTGACATGGGCTTAGCTGTCTCCAGGTATCTGAAGCTCTGAGCCTACCTTTTTTCTTCCTGGGCAGATGATGAAATCATGCATGTTTTCTGGCTGTCAATGATTTAGCACCATGCACTCAAATCTGGAAGGTCACAGGAATGCCTAGTCATCTCTTTTTACTATAGACATCATCCATGGGTAGGCCTCTGACTTTATAGTCCCATATGACCTTTTTTAAAGGGGAGATCTGAGAAAATTTAAAAACTATCATGCCATTTGTGCCAAGAGGAAATAAGGGGGTAGAAAATTCTACTTTTGTTACAAACAACTAAAAGACAAGGCAACTAATGGAAGCAACTATTTTCAGGTAATGGAAAACAGGTAATACAGGACAATAATACTGGATAAAGAGGAAATAAGTGAATTGAGCCCCATCATCACTTGGCTTTTTGCCTGGAATTAATTTCCAGACTATGACACAGAGAAGGGAAATCCAAACAAAGCCGGTATTCACAATGAGTTGAGAAGAAAGATGGGAAGTCAAGAAGGCTGAGGCAGAGAAGACCTGAGAGAAGACCACTGAGAGACAGAACCTCAGAACCCTGCATGGGGTTCCTTGAATCTCTGGCTGAATAGCAATCTGTTCATATGCAGAATAAAATCCCACAAGACCAGACAAGAACAATTTTTAAAAATTGTTTGTTTTTGTGGTACAGGGGATTGAACCCAGGGGCATTCTACCTTTGAGCTGATCCCCAGCCTGATTTTATTTTTTATTTGGAAACATGGTCTCACTAAATTACTGACATCCTCACTAAGTTGCTGAGATTGACTTTGAACCTGTTGTTCTCCTGTCTCAACCTCCCAAGCACTGGGATTACAGGCATGTGCCACCAAGCCCAGCACCAAGAATAACTTCTAGAATAAGAAGAAACACTAGGACATGTAAGCTGTCCTGGAATTGCACAGGTTTAGGAACTATTTAAATTTCAACTAGAGAGAAACTTCCCAAAACATAGAAAATATTCAGAATTCACACCCTAGAAATACAGATAAGTAGAAATCACACCCTAGAACATTGCTAAATTAGTTCTAGGGTAAAGGCTACTCTAGATCCACCCTACAAGAGAATAAAAACAAGCTTCAAAAGGTCAAACTGATTTTAAGGAATTTAAGAACTTGCTGGGAGGGGCACTCTTTAAGGGGACATAACAAGAACGAGACTGGCAATATGAAAGTCACAATATCTGACATCTGATAAAAAATTACTAGATATATGAAATTGCTAGACCAACATAATGATTCATGGCCTCAAGAAAAGCAAGTCGGAAGCAGGAGGGGGACTCGGTGGGTTTGTCCACGGGAGCGGGTGGGCAGGAGTCGTGACCCGCTGGGAACTGCTGGGCTCCGCGGAGAGGTGGCGTGGACGTTGTCGGCCAGCCGCGCACCACCACGGCCCAGATGCGACCTCTTGAGCTTAGGTCTGGGATGCAGCCATGCTTGCAGAGGCCATGGGAAGAGATTCCCGGCAGCAGAGGTGATGTCTCAGCCAGGGCTCATGGGAACCTGTGCGGGGTCACTGGAGGTCGCCAGCTCTGGTACAGTGCGGACTAAGAAGAGCTACAGTGAAGTAGAGGGAGAGGAAGCAGCTTGTTGAATAGTAATAATTGATGGCACAATTCTTAGGTGGCATGATCCTCTATATATAAAATCCTAATGAATGCACAAAAATCTATTAGATGTAATAAAGGACCTCAGCGGAATTATAAGATACAAGATCAATATACAAAATTAGGGGACTTCCGGGAAGATGGCATCTGAGTGAAACACCTCTCCTCGAACTTGAATCAAATCTGCCATAAAAGCAGCTTCTTGACAGAAGAAAAAAAGCAACAAAAAAGTGAACAAAGCTACAAAAACTGAAGCACAGCTGAACAGAACCCAGAAAGCCAACCAGGGAGAGCAAAGGAGCCCGTCTGCATGGCAGCGGTGCCACGCTGAGGAGCGGCAGCCGCCACTGAGCCAGCCGCCCGGAGTCTACTAACACCGAGATATTTAAGGACCTTCTGCATTCCCAGCGACCAGAAGTGGAGTAATCGACTCCAGAACTCCACATCCTAACCAGGCGGCGTATCCCCGCACCATCGACAGTGACCGGAGTGTGGTACGACCAGCATAAGTCTGCACGGGGACACCCCAGCTCACCTCTTCCTCCAGAGCCGGAGCAGCGATCAACTGCACTGCAGAGCTTGAATCAAAACTGCCGCAAAAGCAGTTTCTTAAGTGAACAAAACAACAAAAGCAGCTGATCAGAACCCAGAAAGCAGACCAGGGAGAACAAAGGAGCTGGTGGGTGCATGGCAGTGGCAGCCGCCATTTTACCAGCTGTCCACAGCAGCAGGGATCTACCCAAAAGGTCTGCAGAGGACAAATCAGGTCTGTTCTTACAACCTTGCAGGATTATTTATTTTGTTCCTTGTTTGTTTTTTGTTTTGTTTTTACTCTGTTTTCATTTTACATTGCTTTATCTATGTTTGTTTGGAGGATTGGTTGCTTTGTTAGCTTTTGCTAGACCCTAGAAGTCAACACCTGAAACCCACCAAAGGCACCAATAGAGTGGGCAGAAGAAGTCTCAGAGTAATTGGAACTCAATACAAGATACCATTCACAGAGAGAAAATAAAAATAAGAAACCTATAAATTCAGAGAAAGCTGGCAAGACCAGCAAAGATATAAATTTAAGAACAGGGAAACCATGGGAAGGAAAAATAGCAAAGAAACAATGAGTCAACACAATCCCACAATAACAGAACTCGACAACACTGAATGGCAGAGATTACCAGAAGAACAATTCAGATCTTTAATAGTAGAAATGATACAAAACTTCCAGAAAGAATGCAGAGAGAGCTGGAAAGAAATAAAGGAACAAATAAACAAAGAATCTGACACCCTGAGCAGGAATCATAGAGAAGCCTGAGGGAAGTGAAGGATGTGAAAGATGCAATAATTGAAGTGAAGGCATCAATACAAACCATAAACAGTAGATTAGACTACATGGAAAATAGGATATCACTCTTAGAAGATGACCATTCCAAAAATGAATCCATTGTACATAATCTAGAAAAAAAAATTGACAGTATGAATTGGACATCGATGAGATCTGGGCCAACTTTAAAAGAGCTAACCTAAGAATAATAGGCATAGAAGAGGGATTAGAAGTTGAAACTAATGGAATAAACAACCTTTTCAAAGAAGTAATATCAGAAAATTTTCCAAACATAGAGAAGTTGACACACAGGTACAGGATATATATAGAATCCCCTTTTAGACAAGACCAAAGAAGAGGTTCACCACGCCACATAATAATCAAGCTAATGTAGAGGCTAAAGAGAGAATTCTAAAGGCAACAAAAGTAAAAGGCCAAGTGACATTTAGAGGCAAACCAATTAGAATCACTCTAGACCTCCCAAACCAAGTCATGAAAGCCAGGAGGGGCTGGAGTAACATATTCCAAACTCTGAAAGAAAATAACTCGCAGCCAAGATTCTCCTACCCAGCAAAACTTTCTCTCAAAATTGACAGGGATATAAAAACCTTCCATGACAAACAGAAACTGAAAGAATTTATGTCTTCCAAACCAGCACTAGAGAAAATACTCAAACAGATTAACTACAAAGAAGAACTAACAAGTAAATGTCAGAACCAGAGAAACAATAATTTCCAAGAAGCAAACAACTAAGCAAAGAAGAACACTACTGCAAACAGAAGAAAAGCAAGTCAATAGATATAAACTCAGAAGTTTAAGAAATGATAGGATTAGCAGAAAAGGTTGTTTAAAAGTTATTTCATGAGTATATCCCATGTGCTCAAAGCATTAAAAAAATAAAAGGAAAGAAATAGGAGGCCAGGCGTGGTGGCACACGCTTGTAATCCCAGCATTCGGGAGGCTGAGACGGGAGGATCCGTGTTTGCAGCCAGCCTCAGCTACCTAGTGAGGCACTCCACAATTTAGTGAGACCCTGTTTCAAAATAAAGAATAAAAAATAGGGCTAGGGGTATAGCTCGGAGGTAGAATGCCCCTGAGTTCAATCCCCAGTACTGCAAAAAAAAAAAAGAAAGAAAAAAAGAAAAAGAAATAGGAACATAATAAAGAGAGAAATAGAAAACAAAAAGAATCAAGTGAAATCCTAAAGATATGGAATAAAATATCTAAAATTAGAAAATATAATTTACATAAAAAATGAACAGCACCAGAAAGGACAAGTATGTGGGTATATGTAAAATAAATTTTCTTTCTTATATTTGAATATTTTTTCTGTATGTGTGTGTGCGTGTGCCCATGTGTGCATGTGTGTTGTGTATGTAAGTGTGTGTGTGTGTGTGTGTGTGTATGTGTGTGTGTGTGTGTGTGTGTGTGTGTGTGTGTTACTGGGGACTGAATCCAGAGTGTACTACCTCTAAGCTACACCCCCAGCCCTATTTTAACTTTATTTATTAATTTTATTTTGAAACAAGGTCTCACTAAGTTGCTACATCTTGAACCTGTCATCTTCCTGTCTCAGCCTCCAAAGTACTGAGATTACAGGCATGAGCCACGAGGCCCAGCTCTTATATTTAAATTTTTATAAACGATAATAGGCTGGGCCTGGTAATACCTGTAATATCAGGTACTTAGAAGGCTGAGGCAGAAGAATGAAAGTTGGAGGTATCCTGGACAACCTAGCAAGACTCTCTCTCAAAATAAAATAAAATATAAAAAGGATGGGGATGTAACTTAGTGGTAGAGTGCCCCTAGATTCAATCCCCAATACCATATGAAAGGAAGAAAGGAAGGGAGGGAAGGAGAGAGGGAGGGAGAGGGGAAGGTAGGTTGGGATGTGGCTCAGTGTTAGGGTACATGCATAGCAAGCACAAAGCCCTGGGTTCAATTCCCAGTACCATAAAGGGATGATGATGATGACAATGATGATGATGCATCATGATGATGATAATAACTTTAGTTCACAACAATGTGAATATATTTGGCACTACTGAAGGGTACACTTAAAAATGGCTAAGATGAGCCTAGCATGGTAGTGTGCACTTGCAGTCTCAGCTACTTGAAAGGCTGAGGCAGGACAATCACTTGAGCCCTGGAGTGTTAAAGACCAGCCTAGACAGTACACAAGAAGGCCCTGTCTCTAAAAATAAAACAAAGCCTAATATATGATAAATTTTATATTATATAATTTTCACAAAATTTTATGTAAATTGTATTTATATACAAAAATAATTTTTAAAAGTCTGCTACAAATTACAATAAAATGCTAGTAAATTTATAAAATATCCCTAAAAGCAAATTAGATACTCTTAAGCTGTCTTGTTGAGAAAATGCCAATAAAATATATTGTATTAGCTTTTCTATTTTTATGACTGAAATATCTGGAAAGAATCACTTAGACAAGGAAAGGTTCATTTGGGCTCCTGGTTTCAGAGATTCAGTCCATGGTCATTTCCAAGGAAGAAGCATCATGATGGCAGAGCATGGCTGCTTAGCTCATAGTAGCCACAAAGCAGAAAGAGAGGGACCAGATATATATATATATATATTTTTTTTCATATTCCCCAAGGACACCCCACTAATGACCTACCTACCTCCAGCAACACCATATCTGCCTACACTTATCACCAAGTAAGTCCATTCAAATTATTAACCCATCAAATGGATTTATCCACTGATGAAGTCAGAGCCCTGATTCAGTTGTTTTACCTCTGAACATTTCTGCATGGCCAATGCAGGAACTTTTCTGGGAGACATTCCATTGCCAAGCCATTACACTATGCCCCTGGCCCCTTAAAAGCTCATGCCCATCTCATAATGAAAAATGCATTTAGCCCATCTCCAAGAGTCCCCATAGTCTTAGCAGTTTCTGCATTGCTCAAAAGTTCAAAGTCTCCTCTAAGGCTCAGGGGAAACTCTTTGCTGTGAGTCCCTGGAAAAATAAAAAAGCAAGTTTTATGCATCCAATGCACAATGGCACAGAGTAAATATATATCATGAGTCAAAAATAAATAGTAGACTATTAAGAACAAAATGTATTAGCCAGGCGTGGTGGTGCATGCTTGTAATCCCAGCATTTGGGAGGCTGAGACCAGAGGATTGGGGTTCGTGGCCAGCCTCAGCTACCTAGTGAGACCCTCCACAACTTAGTGAGACCCTATTTCAAAATAAAAAATAAAAAATAGGGCTGGGGGTATAGCTCAGAGGTAGAATGCCCCTGAGTTCAATCCCCAGTACTGAAAAAAAAAAAAAGTACAAAATGTATTGTGAGGATTATAACATAAACAGAAGTAAAATATATGATAACCGCAATGCAAAGGAAGAGAGTGAGCAAACAAATAACTTGTTGGATGATTCAAGCATTACATGGGAAGTGACATATTTCAAGGTTGACTATGATGAGTTTAAGGTACATACTGCAAACCTACAGCCACCATGTGGGTAGATACAAAGGAAAAGCTAACGAACCAACAGTTCAGGTGAAATGGAATTCTAGATTAGTCCAAAAAAGGTAGGAAAAGAGGAAAAAGAACGGTGATAAGCAGAAAACAAATTGCCATGTGGTAGACTTAAACTCACACAGATCACATTAAATATAAATGGTCCAAATACTCTAAATAAAAACCAGAGGTTGTGCCAGGCATGGTGGCACACGCTTGTAATCCCAGCATTTGGGAGGCTGAGACCAGAGGATCTGGGTTCGCAGCCAGCTTCAGTTACCTAGTGAGGCACTCCGCAACTTAAAGAGACCCTGTTTCAAAATAAAGAATAAAAAATAGGAGCTGGGCATGGTGGTGCACGCTTGTAATCCCAGCATTTGGGAGGCTGAGACTGGAGGATCTGGGTTCACAGCCAGCTTCAGCTACCTAGTGAGGCACTCCGCAACTTAGTGAGACCTGGTTTCAAAATAAAGAATAAAAAATAGGGCTGGGGGTGTAACTCGAAGGTAGAATGCCCCTGAGTTCAATCCCCAGTACTGCAAAAAAAAAATAGGGCTGGGGGTATAGCTCAGAGGTAGAATGCCCCTAAATTCAATCCCCAGAAACCCCCCCCCCCAAAAAAAAAGCAGAGGTTGTCAAAATAGAGTTTAAAATACTTGACTACACACTGTCAGGTATACATATATGAAGAAATTCACTTTTGGATGTAAAGACACATATAAGTTAAAAACAAAAGGATAGAAAAAGATAGATTTAAACACTAATCGTAAGAAAACTAGAGAGATACAAATATCAGACAGCTTTATGTCACATCAAAGATCATTCCCAGGGAAAAAGAGGAACATCTCACAATGATAAAGGGTTAAAATTCATCAAGAAGACATGACAATCCTAAATGTGAAATGTAAAATACACAAAGCAAAACTGACAGAACAGAAATAGACAAATCCACAATCATAACTGGAAACCATCCGAACTCCTCTTTCAATAACTGATAAGACTATACAGACTGAATATGAGTAGGAATACAGAACACTTAGCACTATCAACCAGCTTCATCTAACTGACATTCACAGAATACTCTATGCAACATCGGCAGCAGAATACACCTCATGTCTAGGGTACGTAAAAAGATGAACCATATGGTCCACATGGCAGGGCCATAAAAGAAGTGTTTTATGAAGATTGAAATAATATAGAGAAGCTTTTTTAAAAAATAAAATATTATAGAGTTGTAGGCTTCCTGATCACAATAGAATGAAACCAGAAAAGATTATATGAAGGTAACCAGAAAATCCTCACATTTTTATAAATTAAATAATATAATAATAAATAACTTGTGGGTCAAAAAAATCACAAGGAAAAATAGAAAATATTTTGAATTGAATGAAAATGAAATGATTGGAGAAGGGGGAGTCTTTGGAAGGTAATTACCTCTAGATAAGGTCATAAAGATAAGGCCTTAAAATCTTTCCCTCTCTTGCTCCCTTTCCTTCCCCAGGAATACAGCCCTCCCCAAGTTCTATTAGACTGGAATAGGATGGTGTTAGGATATCAGTTCTCCCCAAGTTGATATACAGATTCAATGAATTCCCAATTAAAATCTTGCATATATTTTAGAAATTAACAAGCTCATTTTAGAATTCACATGGAAATGAAAGGGATCTAGAATAGCCAAGATAAACTTGAAAAAGGACAAAATTGGAGGATATCCACCACTAGTTTCAACAGTATTATAAAATTAGAGTAATGAAGACAGTATGGTTTTAGGATAAGAATAGACATTACTGATCCATTAAGTAACAACCCCCACCCTTCTCTCTTACCCTGGCCTCTATGGACCACTATTCCACTTTGTATCTAGGAGTTCTACTACTTTAGATATCTCATACAGTTGGAATCATCATACAGTACTTATCTTTTTGTGAGTGGCTTATTTTACTTGACACAATGCCCTAAATAATCATCCATGCTGTAGTATGTGATAGGATTTCCTTCCTTTTTTTAAGGCTGAATAATATTTCATTGCATATATATATCACATTTTTTTTTAAATCAACTCATCCCTTGGTGGACACTTGGGTAGCTTCCACCTTTTGCTTATTGTAAAACTGAGTGTATAAATATCTCTTTGATCTTACTTTCATTATTTTGGATATATACCCAGAAGTGGAATTGATGGATCGTGTGTGTGTGTGTGTGTGTGTGTGTGTGTGTGTGTGTTTTACCAGTGATTGAATCCAGGGGCATTCTACCTCCAAGCTACACCCTCAGCCCTTTTTTAGTTTTTATTTTGAAATAGGGTGTTGGTAGGTTGTTGGGATTCTCGCTATGTTGCCGAGGCTGTACTCAAACCTGCAATCCTCCTGTCTCAGCCTCTCATGTACTGGGACTACAGGCATGCACCACCAGGCCTGGCTTGGTAGTTCTATTTTTAATTTTTGAGGAACTGCCACAGAGTTTTCTTTAGAGATTGAACATTTTTCAGTCTCACAAACAGTACACAAGGATTCAAATTTCTCCACATTGGCACCAACTGTCTTAGTCCATCCAGGCTGCCAATACCATACATTGGCAGCTATAAACAGGAAAGATTTAGCCAGGCATGGTGACACAGCCTGAGGGGGAGCCAGGCAACTTACAAGATCCTATCTCAAAAGAACAGAGAAGAGGGTCTGGGAATGGAGCTCAGTGGTAAAGTACTTGCCTAAGTATGTATGAGGCCATGGGTTTGACCCCCAATATTAAATGGAAAAAAAAGGAGAAATTTATTGCTCACATTTTAGGAAGCTAGGAAGCACCAGGTAAAGGCACTGGCAGATTTGGCATCTGATGAGGGCTCATTCTCTGATTCTTCTATGACACTTTCTTGCTATGTCCTCACATGTTAAAATGGGCTAGCTCTCCTGGGTCTCTTTTATAAGGACATTAATCCCATGCACCAGGGCAGAGTCCTCGAGTCCTTACTTCTCAAAGGCAACGAATGTTATCTAATATTAATTCGATCACACTGTGAATTAGGTTTTAATGTAGGAATTTTAAGCATACAAATATTCTAATCATAGTACCAACACTTGCTTTCTGCTTTGTTGTTATTTTGTTTTGTTTTGTTTTTATAGCCATCCTAATAGGTGTGAGGTGAGTCTGTGTATGTGGACCAATGAGTCTGTGTGTGTGTGTGTGTGTGTGTGTGTGTGTGTGTGTGTAGTACTGGTAGAATAGCCGGGCATTCTACCTCCGAGCTACACCCCCCGCCCTATTTTTTGTTCTTTATTTTGAAACAGGGTCTCACTAATTTGCAGAGGGCCTCACTAAGTAGCTGAGGCTGGCTGCGAACCCAGATCCTCCGGTCTCAGGTTCCCAAATGCTGGGATTACAGGTGTGTGCCACCATGCCCGACCCTGATGAGTCTTTATTATTCAGCTCTACAAACCAAACCAGCAGTAGAACATGCAGCAAGAATAATTATAATCTCTCTCTACTCATAAGACTCTGAGCTCTTCTTGTGTTACAGTAGCATCTATAGCCATTCACTCACACACACACACACACACACACACACACACACACACACCAGGGACTGAACCCAGGGGTGCTCTACCATTGAGTTATATCCCTAGTCCCCTTTTTAATTTTATTTTGAGACAGAGTCTTGCTAAGTTGCCCAGGCCAGACTCAAACTTGCAGTCCTGCCTCAGCCTCTAGTTACTGGGTAGATCCATTCATCCTTTAAGACAAAAGATTACCTACAAAGATCACCAAGAATACAAACAATAATAAATGCTGGTGGAGATGTGGAGAAATAGGAATTCTTATACACTGTTGGTGAGATTGTAAATTAGTACAATCACTATAGAGATCAGTAAGGAGGTTCCTCAAAAGACTAGGAAAAGAACCACCATATGACACAGCTATACCACTCCTCAGCATCTTTCCAAAAAGAACCAAAGTCAAATATTATGGTGATACATGCACATCTATGTTTATAGCAGCAAAATTCACAATAGACATATTATGGAACCAACCTAGGTGTCCACTGACAGATGACTGGATAAAAAAAAAGTGATATATAAACACAATGGAATTTTACTCAGCCATAAAGAACAAAATTATGTCATTTGCAGGAAAATAGATGGAACTAGAGAATATTATGCCTAGTGGGATCAAATAGTTTCAGCAAGTTATATGTGAAAGCTAGAGAGAAAATAGGAAACAGAAGGGACTCTAACTATATGAGGAGAGAGACCAGTAGAGCAGTGGAAGCGGGCTGGGGAGGGAGGTGGAGAAGGGGGAAAAGAAGGAAACCGTTCAAATAATGCTATGTCCATACATGAAGGTATCACTACCAATCTCATTAACGCATACAGAGAGATAGGAGGGGGAAGGGGTAGGATGTGAAAGAAAATACACAAAATGCTGTGTGCCTGTAAGTATATATCACTTTGAACTTACGATGTATAATACAGTAATAAAAGTATATGAAAAGAGATCACCTATAAAGTAAATTATAAAAGCAGGTATTCAATATATTATGGTCCAAAGGCTTGCTTTCTCTCTCCTCCCTTCCTCCCTCCCTTCCTCTTCCTCCTCCTCCTCCTCCTCCTTGTCATATTCATCCTCTTCTTCCTCCTCCTTCCCTCTCTCATTCATTCATTCATTCATTCATTCTCTCACTCTCTCTGGATGGGATCTAGAGGCATTCTACTTCTGAGCTATAGACCTATTTTATTTGAAACAGGTTCTCACTAAGTTGCTGGGGGCCTTGCTATATTGCTGAGGCTCGCCTCAAACCTATGATTCTCCAATCTCAGCTTCCCAAGTACAGGGATTACAGGAGTATGCCACCATACCTGGCCAAAGGCTTCTTTTTACAACTAAGATAGATGTCTGTAACTTTTGCTACTTAGTATGCATTCTTCCTTCTGGGAACAACATCTTTATTTTCCTTTGGAAAGACTACTTCCTCACCTGTCTTGCTCCAGGGGTGAGCAGGTACCAGCAAATTTAATTGTTTCTGACCAAGTAAATCCTGAGACTTTTGCTACGACTGGAAAGAAGGAACTCTTTCCACTAGGAATGTTCATTGTAAAGATAAGATAAACTGAAGTTGCCAAGGACCACCACAAGAGAGCTTTCCTTAGAAGAAAGCAGAGGAGAGACAAAGACAGAGGTAGAGTTAATAATATTGTTTGAGCTGGTGGATTCAATCATGTTGAAGGCCACTCTTACACATGAATATTTCAATTCTGTGATGCAATAAGTTGTTTATTATGTTTAAACTTCCATAGATTCCCAAACTTACCACCCCCCTCTTTCAGGAAAAAAAAATTACTCAGTGCCCCACCCTCTGAAATCTACCTTCATTAAGTGAATAAACAGAAGGATGCAGAGACAAATTTATCTTCATTTACACATCTATATTTCCTTCCAGCACCCCTGGGGGCAGTTTTGCCCACTTTAGGACACTTGTGGTTTAAAGGACCCTAAGTTAGGTTTCTGTTATTTGCAACCCAAAGAGTTTAATGCACCGTTAAAGAAGCTAACAGCAAACATAACTCACTTCTTTTTTTTTTTTTTTTGTGGTACTGGAGATTGAACTCATGGGCATTCTACCTCTGAGCTACACCCCCAGCCCTATTTTTTATTCTTTATTTTGAAACCAGGTCTCACTAAGTTGCGGAGTGCCTCACTAGGTAGCTGAGGCTGGCCTTGAACCCGGATCCTCCGGTCTCAGCCTCCCAAATGCTGGGATTACAAGCATGCGCCACCACTCCCGGCTTCATAACTCACTTCTTTCACTGCTCAGTTACCAATCCAAATTTCCTTGTCCACATGCCAAAGCACTTTCAAGACTCCACATCTCCTCATTTAGCAATATAGCAATTAACAAATTAATTTTTAAATCCTACTTAATGTCTTAGCAGTAGTCAACATAGCTCGCCACTCACTCCTCTCTCTCTGAAAACATCTAGTAAAATCCAAGTAAATCCTGAGACTTTTGCTACAACTGGAAAGGAGGAGCTCTCTTTCCACTAGGAATGTTGGTTGTAAGGATAAGACCTTGGTCTCGGCTCCCATGCCCCTGAGGCTCTCCCGGCCTGTCTTCCCGCTGACAGCTCCTTCTTGGCCTCCTTTGCTATCTCCTACTCCTCACCATCCTCTTTCCCTTGCTCACTCTTTTGCTCTCTCCCCAGACTATCTTCTCCACACCCTGTCTCAATTACAACTTGAATATCTATGACTCCCACCTCATATCTCCGGACAGTCCTCTCTCTGACCTTCCAAGAGGGCTAATGGCTAAACAGTCAAAGGGGACAAATGGAACTGACGTCCTTGCTTGAGTGTCTCAGAGACACCTCCAACGCAAGCTGTCTAAAACCAGATATGTGGTCATCTCACACCCTGCTGCCAGGCCTGGCTCTTCTCTGAAGTTCCTGACCTCAGTGAACGAGGGAGGCCCCCTTCACATTTATCCCCCACTCACTCTCATCACCAAACTGTCACGAGTCCCATTGATTTTCCCTCAAAAAGAGCTCTTTAATCAATCTGCCCACCCTTGTCCAAGCTACCATCTTCTTTCTTGATTTACTAAAATTAAAACAGTCCCCTTCATAGGCCTCTTGTATCCTCTGGCCCACCCCCTCCTCTTCTCCACACTACTATGAGACATGTCATTTTTATCTAAAAACATAACTGGCACTGTCATAACTCCCCAGCTTAGAATCTGTCAATAGCTTCCTATATCTCTGAGGATAAAAAACAAATTTATATATGATCTGCAAGGACTGCATGGAAAAGGTGAAGTATATAAACATCACATACATATTTGATAAATGGAATTTTTTTTTTTACTTTTTGGTACTGGGAATTGATTGTCCAGGAGCTTTCTACTGCTGAGCTACATACCCAGTTCTATTTTCTATTTTGAAATGGGGTCTTGCTAAATTCCTGAGGTTCCCACTAAGTTGCAGAGGCTGGCCTCGAACCTGCAATCCTCCAGTCTCCCAGGTAATGAAAAGCTTTTGAAAAGCATAAAGTGCCAAGAAATCATGACAATCTAGGCCTTAATATAAAGGTCCAAGGACACAGAGAAAGCCTCTGTCCTAGTGGGGTTCTCTCAATTCCCTTAGAATGGAACTAATGAAATGGTCTTTTAACATGGAAGCTCTGGAGCCTATAAACATCATTTCCAGCGCCTCTCCAAGTAAGACCTAGCCCAGAATGCTGTCTCACTTTCATGGTGTTGGGGCTTCACTCATCAGTACAGTGTCCTGCAAGGTTCCATGTGTCTGTCTTCATTTACCTTTCTTCAGGACTCAGCCTGGGAGCATCATACCTCCTTGGCAAATGTTTCCACATCTCTGCTTTGACTTTTACAGTTTAACTCTCCTGAGGAAATGTATTTATTTTATTCTAGAAAACCATACAAGTTCACAGGGGGTTATCTCTCTAGAGCTCCCAGATACTTAGAACACTAATAATCAGAACCTTAATTTTATTGGCACCTTAAAGCTATTGAAACTAGTCTTTATGTTCAGCTTTTCTTACTAATATGTATTGAGAACAAAATATGAAAGTAGCTATTGTGCACCTTTAACATCATCCCATATTCACGAAAAGTTGCCCATAAGTTGCATAGGCTGGGTGGCCTAAACAACAGACATTTACTTCCCGAGTTCTAGAGGCTAGGAACTCTGAGATCAGGATGCTGGCAGGCTCCATGTCTGATGAAGGCCCATGTCCTGACCTGATGACAGCCACCTTTTCACTGTGCTCACATGCCCTTTCTTTGGTGTGTACTCCGAGAC
This sequence comes from Graphiurus murinus, assembly GCA_004027655.1. NCBI lineage: Eukaryota > Metazoa > Chordata > Mammalia > Rodentia > Gliridae > Graphiurus > Graphiurus murinus. Next base: position 17,996 of record PVLC010013606.1, on the reverse strand, counting down.
AAGAGGCAATATTTCTCTCTCCTCCTCTTCTTCTAAGGGCACTAATCTCATCATGGGCTCTACTCTCATGATCTCATCCAAACCTGACCATCCCTCTAAGGCTTGACCTCCACATACCCATCCCACTGGGGGTAAGTCTTCAACAAAGAAATTTTAGGGGAGACACAATTAAGTTCATAACACCCATAAAAGTCAACTACAAGATACCTTGGGACTCCGTAAGCAAAATCAACAATATAATAACTGCACAGTCTATCAAGATTAAGATAAAATAACTATAAACCTGTCAGAAATCTCCCAGACCCCTACCAAAAAGATAATACAATAAGTCATTTGAATGTATGAATATATCTAAAGAAAAAGAAATCTGTTATTGAGTATCACAGGCAAATGTTGGTAGTACCCATCCAAGTACTTTCTTGAAGAAAGGGAGGTTTAGCCATTATACTTAAAAGTACTCTAATTGTAGTAAATAGGCATTCCCTTCTGTTTTCTCATTTTAAAGTATTCCATTCTAGAATTTCTTTATATACTGTAATTCTTATTATACTTATATTCTAAATGTTAATGTCTTCACTAACCACTATTTTGCCACAAGCATTTTTTTTCATGCTGCTACATTTTTGTAAGGATTATATTTTTTTAATGCATTCCATATGGAGCCAACCAGTTTTTTAAAAACATCACTTTAATATTAGCTATTACGGATACTTTTGTTTGATCCTTATTATGAATAACACTGTGATGAGACATTGTTAGATATATAGTTTTTTATATTTTAGATTATCATCTTAGGATACATTCTGAGAAACGGAATTAGATTAAAGGCTGACAAATGTGTACTATTGGGAGTAGTCCTGACAAATATTGGCAAGTGATAAAAACACTTTAGAAAAACCAGCAATAAATAAGTATATTTCCACCAGCACACTGTATATTAAAACTTAACTGCCTTTTATTAAACAAATGAAAACATTTGTTTTTCATTTCTATCTTTGATTCCTATTTACTCTATCCATTTATTCATTCAATAAATAGTACCAGACATGATGGCAGACTTGGGAAAAATTGCAGAAGTGTACGCAATCTCTGACCTCAAAGAGCTTGTAGTTTTGAGAAAGAGACAGAAAATAACAATAAGAAGCTAGTGATTGGGGAGAAGGTTCAGTGCCACAACAAGGGCAAGTACAGGGCACCGTGGGGGAGACAGAAATGTTATTTACCTCAGTGACTGTGAATGGCTTCCTGAGAAATTATGCTTAAGTTTCATTCTGGTAACCACTGAGACTGAACCTAAGTCCTTATGTTTGTTTATTCTTTCTGTTTTGTGAACTGCTTGCTCATGTATGGTAATAGTTTGGAAGTGGGGTGTCTCCCAGCTCTTACAAATCGGGGTAGCAATGTTGGAAACAGGTCTTGGTTGTAATCCCAGCAGTGGATAATCCATTACAATGGATTTATCGGGTGGTGGCCCAGGCCAGTAGGCTGTGGCTGGAGAAGGTGGGTCCCTGGGGTTGCAGCCTTGGGGATTACATATGGTTCCTCCTCCCTTGCTTGCTCTCTTGATGTAAGGAATGAAGCCTTGTGCTCTCCCCCTCTCTGCTTCCTGTGGCCATGCCTGAGATCTGCAGTCCCTGGCCTCACATGGACTAAAACTGAGCAAATAACTCTTCCTTCCTCTAAGTTATGTGGTTAGTTCTTTAGATTATAGCTGTGAGAATGTTAACTAATACATGTACATTTGCTTATTTGTTAACTTGAGCTCTTTGTTATTAAAAACAAACAAACAAAAACACAAAACAAAGAACTGTCATTTATGCCCTAATCTTTGTTTTTGGGATTTTCTTTTTTCATTTTTTGGTAGTGAAGATTGAACCCAGGGGCATACTAACTCCAAGCTACACCTCCAGCCCTTTTATTTTGAAACAGGGTATTGCTAGGTTGCTGAGTCTCACAAAGTTGCTGAGGATGAGGCTGGTCTTGAAGCTGTGATCTTTCTGTCTCTGCCTCCCAAGTACTTCAATTATAGGCATGTGCCACCACACCTGGCTCTGCTCTAGTTTTTTAACATAAAAAATACACATACATACATATATAAATACATATCCACACACATTTGTACTATCTATTTAATACATAAAATCAAAAGGTAAAAAATATTTTAAAGAGTAATTCCTCTTCTCATCTCTTTCTTCCAACTACTCAATTCCCCTCCCTGGAGGCAAATACTTGAAACCAACTGCTATATTTTAAGCTGGTGTACATATAAGCTGGTGTTTATTTGTGATATATTTTTATCTAGTTGCCGCACATAATATCTTAATATCCTTTTCCCCTCAACCCCTCAATACTGGGGGTTGAATGCCAGGGAACCCTTACCACTGAGCTATATCCCCAACTCTTAATTTTTTATTTTGGGACAGGGTCTCACTAAATTGCCCAGGCTGGCCTCAAACTTTTGATCTTCCTGCTTCAGCCTCCTGAATACTTAGAATTGCAGTTCTGTTACAGCATATCTGCCTGGCTTCCCTTGCCATATTTAACTAGGTTATAATTTTATTAATTGAATTGCAGACATTACATATATAGAAAATGAACACTTTGTCTTGGGTTGGTATTTTGTCACCAGTTTTTGTCAAACCTTGTTATTTTCTTCATCCAAGTTCAATTTTTTTAAAAATATAGCAAACTTTATCAATCTTTTCTTTCAAAGCCTGTAAGGTTTTTACATCTGATTTAGAAAGACCTTCTAACTTCAAGACTTTTTCTTTCTTTCTTTCTTTTCCCTTTTTTAAAAAAATCTGTTTATGGATTTCTTTTGAAATATCAAAGTTTTCTGTTTTTATATAGTTAGTATCTATATTCATATTTTCCTTGGTCATTTAAAAGTCTATAAAGTCAGAAGTTATGAAGCTAGTACACAAATTCTCAGAACTATATTGCTCTTGATATTTTGAGGCCTTTAAACTTAATGTGATCACTGGCCTCTCAGGAATACATAGGATTTATTTAAAAACACTCATTAATTTACATCCTCCGGCCAAAATTTACAACTATAACAAGGATTCTATAAGTGACTATTTAATTTTGACAAGAACATATATATGGCTAAATTAAACTGTAGTCCTTATCAAATCAAGTACATCTAAAATGTTCATGTTTAACACCAACTTCTCCTCTAATTCCTAAAATATTAAATCTAGCACTTCCACTTGTACTGACTTCTAGTGGCACTTCTGCCATGTTAGATCAGCACGGAAGGCATTTTTTTAAAAACTTTTAATTTTTAGATTTCACAGGTAGTAGTAATTATAACAGCATGGTGAACCAGCTGAGTTAGGTATAATGCCACCTCTTGCTATTTCAGTACAGCTTAGGCACTAATAAGTGACATAAAAGGAGAATCAAGACAGCATGGCAAGCTTTGCTTTTTTTTTTTTAGTACTGGGGATTGAACTCAGGGGCATTCTACCTCGGAGCTATACCCCAAGCCCTATTTTTTATTCTTTATTTTGAAACCGAGTCTCATAAGTTCTATCTTCCATTATTAGAAAAGAGATGTGATAAAAGACCATATGCAAAAAAAAAAAAAAAAGCAAAGCTTTTAGCTTCTAAGAAATGACAAAGTTATTCTTAATTTTCATTTATAGAGCCTACCTTGTAAATAATAAATAATTCCATTTTATGAAAGTTTTCTATATAAAATACTCCAATCAATAAAACCTTTGTGTATAAAGAGAAAAAAAAAAGGCAGTGGGGATGTTCACTCTTTTGTCAGTTTGGAGAGGATGTGCTCTGCACAAACCACATTTCTCAGAGAAGCCCTCTTCAAGTACTCCATCACAGGAATAAAAATAAAAATAGCCTTTTCTAACTAAGAGTATGATGTTACCATAGCTACAACAGTCAATGTATAACTGGGGAAGTTCTATAAACCATAACTAGAATAGGAAGAAGATGTACAACTGAATGCTAGATTAGAAAAGATAAGACCCTATTCAGGGCAAAGAGCATTGGCAAAAAAGAACAAGATCCTAACTAGTTTGTATAAGAAATGGGCAAAATATTTATATATACAGCAACAGGAAAAAAAAAAAAACGATTTTCATAAGAATCTTAGTGGTGCTGGCAATTTTGAGACAAACAGGTTGAGTTTCACATGGTAGGACTTGACAATAACATCACACACATATTTAACTGGTAAATTTACACTAATTAAACTAAATTAATGAAAAAAGTTTTAAAATTTTATACATGAAGAAAATCACAAACATAGTAAATATACGATCATTCATAAACATCTATAGGGCCCCTACTACATTTTAGACGCTGTGAAAGATAAATGGGGTTAAAAGATAAAGATAAATGATCCAATTTTAATTGATTCTTATGCAGGGTGAGAGGTTAGGGTTTAATTCCATTCTTCTATAAATTGAAAACCAGTTTTCCCAACCTATTCTGTTGAAAAGGCTATCTTCTCCAGTGTATGCTTTTGGCATCTTTATAAAAAATCAACTGGCTTTATATATGAGGATTTGTTTCTGAGTCTTCTATTCTGTTCCATTGGTCTATGTGTCTGTTTTTGGGCCAATAACATGCTGTTTAAATTACTACCTCCTTTTATTATAATTTAAAATCAGGTTTTGTGATGCCTATTGCTGAGAATTGCTTTGGTTATTCTGTGTCTTTTGTTTTTCCATATGAATTTTATGACTGAATTCTCCAGATATGTGAAGAATGACCTTAGTATTTTGATAGAGATTGCATTGAATCTGTAGCTCACTTTTGGAAGGATGGCCATTTTGATAACACTTATTCTGCCTATACAAGGGCATGGAAAATCTTTCCTTCTCAAAGATCTTCATTTTTTTTCTTTAATGTTTTAAAATTTTCATTGTAGAGGTCTTTTACCTCCTTGGTTAAATTTATTCCTAAATATTTTATCTTTTGGGCAGGTTACTGTAAGTGGAATTGTCTTCTGGATTTCTTTTTCAGTGGATTGATAATTGGTGTATAGAAATGCTACTGATTTCATAAGTTGCTTTTCTATATGGCTACTTTGCTGAAGCTGTTTATCACCTCTAGAAATCTTCTGGTTGAGCTGGTGTTTTGTTTTGTGTGTGTGTGTGTGTGTAGTAATGGAGTTTGAACCCAGGGGCATTCTACCTCTGAGCTACACCCCTAGCCCTATTTTATCTCTTAACTTTTGAAACAGGGTCTCACTAAGTTGCTAAGGCCGACTACAAACCTGCAGTCCTCCTGTCTCTGCCTACCAAGTATTGGGATTACAGGCATGCACCACCATACCTGGCTCTGTATTCCTTTAATTCCCTTCTCCTGTCTTATTGCTATGGCTAGAGTTGTAAGTACTATGATGAATAGAAGTGGTGACAGTGGACATCCTTGTCTTGTTCCTGATCTTAAGGAAAATTCTCTCAGTTTTTCCTCATTTATTATGATGCTGACTTTGAATTTATCATATACACACATACATATCATGAAAGGGTGGCAGTACAAACTAGTACAACCACCATGAAGATCAGTGTGGAAGTTTCTCTGAAAATTGGGAATAGAACTACCATATGACCATATGATCCAGCAATACTGCTCCTGGACATCTTTCGAAAGAAACTGAAATCAGAGCATTACAGCATATCCATGCTTATCTACATGCATATCCATGTGTATAGAAGCACAATTCACAACAACCAGATTATGGAACCAGCCTAGGTGTTCATCATCAGATGAATGGATCACAAAACTGTATGTAGTATATACGTACAATGAAATTTTACTCAGCCATAAAAATGAACAAAACTATGTCATTTGCAGAAAAAAATGGATGGAACTTGCTAAGTAAGATTAGCAAGTCTCAAAAAATGAATAGTTGTATGTTTTCCTATGTATGGAATCTAGATAGAACTTGGGAAACAAGTGTAACACCAAAAAAAGAGCAGAGACTCCAATGGAGTGATGGAGGGTTTAATGGAGGGAGGAGGAGGGATAGAGACGTAAAAAATGTAACAGTTGAAATGATGCTAGAGACCTATATAAAATTACCAATTCCAATCTCAAAGACATGTATGGGTAGGGGGTGGGACCTGGAGGGAAATGCTCTAAGAGTTGTATGCCTGTATGTCCCTATCACTCTATACCTCAGTATGGTGTATAATTGTAATGCACCAAATAAAAGTGTGTGTGTGTGTGTGTGTGTGTGTGTGTGAGAGAGAGAGAGTGTGAAATGCCTGTACAAAAATAAATAAGATGTGAAGCTCAAAAACTAGTGAAGAAGACAAACACACAGGAGCTTCCCAAGCAGAGAAGGAAAGAAAAGTCATTTATGAAGACAGAAAATACAAATATTTAGAGGTTTCGGGGTTTTTTTTTTTCTTTAGTATATTTATTTAGTTAGTTTGGTGGTACTGAGGATTGAACCCAGGGGCATTCTACATCTGAGCTATGCCTCTAGCTCTATTTTATTCTTATTTTGAAAATGGGTCTCAGTAAATTGCTGAGGCCCTTGCTAAGTTGCTGAGGCTGACCTCAAACCTGTAATTCTCCTGACTCAACCTTTCAAGTACTGGGATTACAGGTATGAATCACCTTGCCTAGCTAACATAATGCTTACGATTTCTTAATCCAAATCAAAATAGACTCCAATAAAATGTCTGTGTTCTTTAACAAAACCATTTAAAACAAAACCCATAAAAATTTTCACACAGCCTATATATGTAATCAGTTCTTTAGTAAATAAAAATGATTAAAATCAGATCACTGCAGGCCTGCCCAACATGTAAATCAGTACTACCTACTTTTCCCTGCCCCTACTTCCACCAACTATATTCCTGAGGGAAAATTTAAAATTACCCATCTTCTGAAAGAAAGCAAAGCCAAAGCAGCATGCATACATAACTTTTCCTTCAGAACCCAAGAAGAGAGGAAGCAATAGCTAGTTGTGGGCAAGAAGGAAGTGCTAATATTCTTCTTGCCAAACAGGACTGTAATCAAGGAAGGGAATCAATATTAGCATCCTGGAGATGAAGAGCTGTATGGTACATTCCAAACTGGTAGGAAAAGGTAGTATTAGGACAACTGAGTGTCCAGATGAAAAAATGTACATTTCAACATTTTAATCTACACAAAGATGGGGATCAGAGACATAAATATGAAAAGCACAGAAATACTTAAATATTTATACAGAATAATTTCTGGAACAAGATATAAAAGGCACAAAGCACAAAGAAATATATAGGCACATGCAATTACATAAAAGTTTAACATTTAGGTACAGTAAAAACTACCATAATCTAATTGAAAAGTCAATTGCAGACAGGGAAGAAAGATTTATTGCCCACACAACTGGAAAAAAGATTGGTATCCAGAAAGTATAAAAGTCTCAAAATCAATAAGCAGAAGATAAATAAAACGACCAGAATCGTCAAGAAATATGGGATAATATGAAATGATCAAACTTATGGATAATAGACACTGAGGAAGGTCAAGAAGCACAAACTAAGGGAATTAGAAACCTCTTCAGGGAAATAATATCAGAGAATTTCTCAAGCATGGAAAAAGAGATGGACATCCACATACAGGAGACATTTAGAACCATAATAAGACAAGATCAAAGAATTTCTTCATGCCACATAATAATCAAAATGACTAACACAGAAGTCAAGGAGAGAATCTTAAATGCATTGAGAGCAAAAGGAAAGGTGACGTTCAGGAGTAAAACAGTAAGAATCAATCCAGACTTCTCAACCCCAATAATCAGAGCCAGAAGGGCCTGGTATGATGTACTCCAAACCCTGAAAGAAAACAATTTCCAACCAAGACTACTATAGCCAGCAGAGATATCATTAAAAAATGATAGAGAAATAAAAATCTTCCAAGACAAGCAGAATCTAAAAGGATTCATAACTACCAAGCTGGCACTAAAGACACTACTTAAAGAAATAGAACACAAAGAAGAAACAAAAAATAAACACCAGAAACAGAGAAAGGATGAATTCCATCAGATTAACAACTAAGAAAATGAGAAATAACACTGTATAATTCAAAATGACAGAAAATAAAAATCATCTCTCAATAATAACATTAAATGTCAATAGTCTTAACTCCCCAATTAAAATGCATAGACTAGCAATTAAATAACATAATCCAACTATATGCTACTTGCAAGAAACTCATATTATCCACAAAGATACCCATAGGCTAAAGGTAAAAAGATGAAAGAAGATAATTCATGAAAATGGAAACCAAAAACAAGCAGGGATAGCAACTCTCATATCTGACAAAACAGATTTTAAATCAAAATTTATCAGAAGATATAATATGGGCTATTTTTATTGATAAAAGGAACAATCCAACAAGAAGATATGATAGTAAACATTTATGCCCCAAACATAGGTGTACCCACTTTTACAAAACAAACTCTGTGACATTAAGACTCAGATAGACCTCAACACAATAATAGTGGGAGACTTCAACACACCTCTTACAACACTAGATCAATCTTCCAGACAAAAGATCAGTAAAGACTCTTCAAACATAAAAAAGACCACTATAAACCAAATGAATCTAATATACATATACAGAATATTCTATCCAACAACAGCTGAATACACAATTCTTCTCAGCTGCTCAAGGAGCTTCTCCAAAATAAACCACATTCTTGGCCCCAAATCAAGTACCAACAGATTAAAAAAATATAATTCCTTTTATCTTTTCAGATCATAATGGAATGAAATTAGAAGTCACCAGCAGAAAGACCTAAAGGACTTATATAAATACATGGAGATTGAATGATATACTTTTGAGTGAGGACTAAATCAAAGAGGAAATAAGGGAAAAAGTAAAAAAAAAAATTCTAGAATTAAACAAAAAAAGGGACATAACATACCAAAATCTATGGGACACTTTGAAGGCAGTTTTAAGAGGAAAATTTATAGCACTAAGTGACCACATAAGAAAAACAGAAAGTCACCAAATAAACAACCTAATTGATACACTTCAAGACCCTCGAAAATCAGGAACAGACTAATCTTAAAGCCAGTAGAAGGCAGAAAATAATTAAAATCAAAGCAGAAATCAATGAAATTGAGAACAATAACAACAAAAAAATGCAAAAGATCAACAAAACAAAAAGCTGTTTTTTGAAGATACACAAGATTGATAAACCCTTAGCCAACCTAACCAAAAGAAAGAGAATCGACACAAATTACTAAAATAAGAAATGAAAAAGGAGACATCGCCACAGACAGTGGGGGAATCCAGAGGATCATCAGAAACTATTTTGAAAATTTATACTCCAATAAACTGGAAAATATAGAAGAAACTGACAAATTTATAGACACATACAACCTATCTAAATTGAATCAAGAAGATAAACTAAACTGACCAATAGCAAGCAAAGAGATAGAAACAACAATAACAATCTTTCCAGCAAAGAAAAGTCCAGGTCCAGATGCATTCTCAGCTGAATTCTACAAAACCTTTATAGAAGAACTAAACCAAATCATCTACAAATTATTCAGTGACATAGAAAGAGATGGAATTCTTCTAAATTCCTCCTAGGAAGCCAGTTTCATGATACCTGACTTCAAAGCTATTATAATAAAAACAACACAGTATTGGCACAAAAAGACACAAACCAATGTAACAGAAAAGAAGATACAGAAACAAATCCACACACTTATAGCAAATTGATTTTCAACAAAGGTGCCAAAAATACATTGGAGAAAAGATAGCCTTTTCAACAAATGGTATTGCGAAAACTGGTTATCCATTTGTAGAAAAATGGAATTAAACCCTAACCTCTCATCCTGCACAAGAGTCAACTCCAGAAGGATCAGAGACCTGGAAATTAGACCAGATACTATGAAATTATTAGAGGAGGGCAGAGGGAAAACACTCTAACATATAGGAACTGGTAGAAATTTCCTGAATAAGACCTTTAAAACTCAGGAAATTAAAACAAGAATTAATCAATGAGATGGCATTAAATTTAGGTTTCTGTTCAGCAAAAGAAACGATCAAGAGTCTAAAGAGTGAGCCTACAGAATGGGAGATCTCTGCCAGCTACTCCTGATAGATGACTAATATCTAGAATATACAAAGAGTTTAAAAACTTAACACTAAAAAACCCCCAAAAACTCAATCAAGAAATGGGCAATTGAACTAAATAGACATTTCACAAAAGAATAAATACAAATGGTCAACAAATATAGGAAAAAATGTCCAACATCATTAGCACTCAAAACTACACTGAGATTCCCTCTAACCCCAATTAGAATGACAATCATGAAGAATACAAACAATAATAAATGCTGGTGAGGATATAGGGAAATAGGAACTCTGTTGTTGGGATTGCAAATTAGTGTAGCCACTATGGAGATTAGTATGGAGGTTCCTCAGAAAACTGCAAATGGAACCACCATATGATACACCTGGGTATCTTTCCAAAAGGAATTGAAATCAAAATTTTATAGTGATACATGCATATCCACATGCAGCACAATTCACAATAGCCAAATTATGGAACCAAAGTAAGTGTCCATCAATAGATGAATAATTACAAAATTATGGGGTATATATACAACGGAATGCTACTCAGCAACAAAGAACAAAATTATGTCACCTGCAAGAAAATTGATGGACCTGGAAAACATCGTGTTAAAGTGAGATTAGCCAGGCACAGAATGTGAAGGGTCATGTTTTCTCTCATTTATGGAAGACAGAGAGTAATCAGGACGCAAGAGGGACTTTATATAATGGAGGAGAAACTCCAGTGGAGCAATGGAGGGAGTACAGGGAAGGATGGGGGAGGTGTGAGGAAGAATTAATGAAGGAAACACTCCCATTGGTATTATGCACATATACGAAATTATCAATGCCAATCTCAATTATCATATATGGGGAAGGGGAAGAGTTGGGAAGGAACGGGGAGGGGTGTTCACCAAGTGCTGTATGCATGTATGTCCCTATCATTTGAACTACTTTATGATATGAGGCTACAATACACCAAAAAAAGGTTATATTAAAAAAAGACAAACATGCTAGTAGGAAAATGGGGAGAATGAACACACACACACACACACAATGCATAAATTAAGAAACCTGAACTGCCAATATGAAAAGATGCTAAAGTTCATTATAATCAGTAAATTGAAAATTTAAAAGATGAGATTCCATTTCACATCCACTAGATAAGCAACATTAAAAAATTATTATAGAAGCCTGATATGGTGATCCATGCCTGTTATCACAGTACTTGGGAGGCTGAGACAGGAGGATGACATGCTTGAGGCCAGCCTCAGCAACTTGGCAAGGCCCTCAGCAACTTAGTGAGATCCTGTTATTTTTCAATAAAAAATAAAAAAGCACTACAGTTGTTGCTCAGAGGTAGAATACCCCTGGGTTCAATTCCAAGTACTGCAAAAATCAAAACAAAACAAAAATTATAGAGCATTTCAAGCACATAGATAAAGAGAGAGAATAATAAATGAACACCTATGTACTCATCCTCTAATGGACCTATACCTCCTTCATGGTCAATTTCATCTCATCTCTATCTCTACTGTCAAGTAAACTTGAAGCAAATCCCAGATATCATAGCATTATTTTTCTCTAAACATTTTAGTTATATCCTTAAGGTAGGAAAAAACTTTAAGTCAAACTTATCAAGTTATAATTTATATACAGTAAAATTCTGCCCTTTTTAATGCACAGTCCTGAGTTTAACAAACATAAACACGACTGTGTATCCACCACCATAACAATATAAAGAACATTTTCATGATCCCCCAAAATTACTCCTTGTAATGACCCCTACTTCCACTCCTACCCACAGCCATTGGTAATCACCTGTTTTCTGTCTCCTATAGTTTTCCCTTTTCTAGAATGTGGGGTAGATAGCATGACACAGTACATACTTTTTAAGTATGGCTCTCTCGCTTGCAGATGCACATCAGATTCGCCTGTGCTGTCGTACGTATCAGTAGTCCACTTTTTTATACCGCCGCCTAGTACTGCAAGGATGGACCACAATTTTGTTTATACCTTCACAGACTTTCTTTTAAACTTCAATTAACATATACCTAACTAGATTCAATATTGCACCCTCAAGAATGTATCACAAGCCGGGCGTGGTGGCGCACGCTTGTAATCCCAGCATTTGGGAGGCTGAGACCAAAGGATCCGGGTTCGCGGCCAACCTCAGCTACCTAGTGAGGCACTCCGCAACTTAGTGAGACTCGGTTTCAAAATAAAGAATAAAAACTAGGGCTGGGGGTATAGCTCGGAGGTAGAAGGCCCCTGAGTTCAATCCCCAGTACCGCAAAAAAAAAAAAAAAAAAAAGAATGTATCACAATAAGATATATACTTAGCAAAAATAGTGTTTGGGGTTTTCTTTTTACTTCAAATATCATACCTCACTCATGTGGATACAGTTATTTAAGTACTAAAAATGACATGACTTAAATTCTCACATAAGCTATATTAGCGATGTGAATCACTGTCTTCCCAAACTACAACTCCTTTGGGCCAAGTCCCACCCACAAGTGCTGTTAAGTGGGTAGTGAGCCATATGACTCCCTCCCTCAACTCATAAGACCAGGGGGACAACTCACACAAAGTGGGCCAGTCTATGGGCCGATCTGCATGCTGGGGTCAGAGGTGCTAAGGATGAATAAGAAGGGAAGGATTCAAAATATGATTATAAAATATGTACTCATCAGGTGAGAGGAGGGAGTAGGAGGAGTCTGGAGCAACTCCCAGTTTTCTAAATTGGGCAATCAAAAAAAAAATGGTACTAGGAAGAAAGAAAAACTGAACAGTTTATTACACATTTTAACAAATGAGGTACAACTTACACACAGCAAAATACACAAATCTGAAGTGTACCACTCAATATATCTTTGCACACATGTTTAACCATCACCTAGACCAAGAGAACACTTCAAGAACCTAGAAGGATCCTTCTTGCATGACCTCTTCCAGTCAACCTGCACCACCTCACCTGGCACCAAACATAACAGCACTCTTCTGACTTGTGTGCTCATAGACTAGTTCAGCATTTCCTGAGAGCATGATATGAACACACACAGGGGATGCTTTCACACATATGCTCTTTTCTATCTGGCTTCATTGGGGGAATACATTTTTTATGTATGTGTTTCTGGGAAGCAAAGAGAAAAGGGTGATAGCAAGTGGAAATGAAGGTATGAAATTGGTTTAACACTTTCATTCATATTTATTAGGCACTTCTTATGTGCCAGTATTTATGTCAGACAGAGAATAGGGGGAAAGAGCTTGGCACCTACCCTTAAGGGATTTATGATCTAGAGGGAGAAACAAGTAATGACATCAATTTACAGGCATTCCAAGAGCAGGATGGTCAAGGTGCTGAGGAGAACACAGGGAAGGAGTAGTTTACTTCGCTTAGGGAAGTTCTGGAAGACGCCAACAAAGACTAAATTGAAAAAAAATGTTGAGTATCATTTGCTAAGTGTTGATATTCTGCACCTAGGCGATGGACACATAGGGTTCACTATGTTAAACTCTTTACTTTTGTGTATGTTTCACAGTATCCATAATACAGAGGCGTTTAAACGTTTAAATTGTGTCTAGAAGCACAACTAGACACTTGTTAATAAGACAGTAACACAGCAGACAGGAATATTAAAAGATGAGAGGGAAACCTGTAGTTTTCAGGGAATCAAAAACCGTTTGTGGCAGTGGTAGGGTTAAGAATAAAAGTCGAGAGGGCTAGATCACTAAGGTCCTGCATTCTGTTCTAAGAAAGCTGAACTTTATCTTAAGGCAACTGGGAGCCATTAAAGCACACTTATAACTCCAGCACTTGGGAGGCTGAGAAAGGAGGATCACAGGTTCAAAGCCAGCGTCAGCAACTTAGTGAGACCCTATTTTGAAATATTAAAAGAATTTAAAAAGGGCTGTAGAGCCAGGTGTGGTGGCGCACGCTTGTAATCCCAGCATTCGGGAGGCTGAGACCAGAGGATCCGGGTTCGAGGCCAGCCTCAGCTACCTAGTGAGGCACTCCGCAACTTAGTGAGACTCGGTTTCAAAATAAAGAATAAAAAACAGGGCTGCGGGTATAGCTCAAAGGTAGAATGCCCCTGAGTTCAATCCCCAGTACCGCAAAAAAAAAAAAAAAAAAAAAAAAAAAAAAAAAAAAAAAAAAAAAAAAAAAAAAAAAAAAAAAAAAAAAAAAAAAAAAAAAAAAAAAAAAGAAAAAAAAGGGCTATAGATGTAGCTCAGTGGCAGACCAGCCTGGGAGGAAGAAACAAAGGGAGGAAAGGAAGAAGGGAAGAAGACAGGAAAGAGAGAAGGAAGGAAGGAGAAAAAACTGTAAGCAAGAAAATTATCGATCAGACTTGTATTTTACAATTATTCAGATATCAGTATGGGCTAAGTGATCAGCAGGTGGTTACTGAAACAGCTCTGACAAAAGATGATGAGGAGTCAGGTGTGGTGGTGCACGCCTGTAATCCTGGTACTTGCGAGGCTAAGGCAGGAGGATCCCAGGTTTGAGGCCAGACTCAGTAACTTGGCAAGATCCTCAGCAATTTAGCAAAGCCCTGTTTCAAAATAAAATAAGGATGAGGATGTAGCTCAGAGGTAGAACGCCCCTAGATTTAATCCCCAGTAACACACACACACACACACACACACACACACACACACACACGCACGCGCATTCACAGAGAGACAGTGGGGACCTAAACCAAGGTAACGGTAATAAACATGAAGGGAACTCCAGTGTGAAAAATATATCTGGTTCCAATATCATTAATTAAAAACCAACTTGTTGTTCTTTGTCAACCAAGTTGAAAGCTTTAACACAAAGGGCTACATTGTAGAGCAAATGATCAAATGGAGTTCTGGGGAATAAGTATTTTGCTACTTAAAAACACTTTGCACCAACATTTTCCAACAATACTTGCCCTTCATAACTGGTTCAGTACAATTAAATAAAAGGAAGTTGGGCACAGTGGTGCATGGACATAATCCCAGCATTTGGGAGGCAGAAATATAGGATCCCAGGTTCAGGAGGCCAGCCTCAGCAATTGAGTGAGACCCTCAGCAACTTAGTGAGACCTTGTTTAAAAATAAAAAAGTGCTGGGGGTGAAGCTCAAAGGTAAATGCCCATGGGCTCAATCCCCAGGACAAAATAATAAACAAACAAACAAACAAGCAAACAAATAAGTGGAATTAGAGTAATTAATTCAGAAGTGCTAATATCTTAATAGGTATTCCATGAGAGTGCCCAATGTTCTTGCTGTTGTCACCTGGAGAGTTTTAAATACTTGGTAGGGCAGAGGCATGAGGGAGAATTCAGCTGCAAACATTTCATTCTGCAAACAAGCCAACAGCCAAAGACCAAGAAAGAGATGAAATTCCAAGCTAAGACCAAAAGCTAAGTGAAAACCCAAAGTTGAAGTTCATTCATAGCATTTCTTGTTGTTTGTTTTTTGTGGTACTGGGGATTGAACTCAGGGGCCTTCTACTTCCAGGCTACACCCTCAGACCTATTTTATTTCTTATTTGGAAACAGGGTCTCGTTAAGTTGCTGAGAGTCTCACTAAGTTGCTGGGCTGGCTGTGAACCTGTGATCCTCCTGTCTTAGCCTCCCAAGTACTGGGATTACGAGTGTGCACCACCACACCTGGCATAGTATTTCTTGTTGATTTGATGTCTCAGTGGATTTTACAAATCCCTTTGGGGGACATCCATCATCAAAATAACTGGAAAAATGGCATCCCTTAATAGCTTCAATGCCTTCTGTTAGCTTTTATGTATATATACAACAGTGAGGCAAGTCTATTTCTAATCTTTTACTGTATTACAGAACACAGAAGATGCCAACAGAAATAGCCTAAAATCCATTAATATAATCATCACTGTGATCTGTTCTTTTTTCATTCTGGTTTCATGACTTTATTTGACCATATTCATTAAAATAGAAAAAACACACAATGGAGTGAAATCTATTTTCTCAGTTACAAATGTTGAACAAAATGAAAACTCATTTATTCTTCCTTGGATATTTGAAGTTCAAATACTGCTATTTCTACTCGCTGTTCCCATCACTGATAACTGCTGAAGTCAGGCAATCTCATTAGAATTTGCCACCTCACAGTGCTCAGGCAGGTCGACCTACTTAGCAGCTTAGTCTACTATTTTTTGCCTGATTGTTGTGACAAGAAGAAATAAAACCTTCATCTCCAAAGACGGGGGGAAAATCAACTTAAATCACAAATTTAGCATTCAACAGATTCTCTAAATTCCTACAGCAAACAGGATGGAGTAACAGATGATCTTGAGCAATGGATGTATGTATTGATTCAGAAACTTAACGAGAAAAAGTCACATCAAGGACTTGTACGTACCGTATTGTCATAGGTACCTAAAATGATTCACAAAGAAAAACTGGGGGGGGGGGGGAGTAATAACACTCACAACACCATATGGTTTTGTGTGCTTCACACATTCTTAATAGTATGCCAGAGATAGCATTCCCAAATCAAACAACACTTTAAGGTACAGGAAAAAACTGATTTACTGTTGCTTTTAAAGCCATATTTAATTTGGCAATATATTTTGTTATATGAATCAAGGGAGTTTTCAAAACTAATATTCCAAGAAATAGATTTACTACTGCATAATATTCTTGGGAATTCAGAAAGAATTTATTACACAGTAGAATGTAGAATGCATGCTCCTGTGTGTTTGTGGTTCACTTTTGGCTCCCTCCTGCCTCTGATCTCCATACACCTGATTCTCTCCACCTTCATTCTTGGGCCTCCCTACAGAAATAAGTGGGTGGTCTAAAATAATTATCTCAAGCCCGCCCCTAAAAAAGGCTTTGTTCTCTGACCACCCACAGGCATTTAGCAACCAAATTATGACAATATTAACATTTGTCTAACAAATGGAACTTCATTTTCTTTGTTTTTAGTATATCAATTATCAATGTCAATCTCAATATCATGTATGAGGAAAGGGAGGGAGGAGGGTGAAATCTGGGGGAAAGTTTACCAAATGCTATGTGCATGTACATCCCTATTACTGATCTTCATTATGGTGTGTGGTTACAACGCACACATTTTACAATGCATCATTTTATCTATTTCATATACGGCAAAACAAATATTATTGCTGTTTTATTACTGAGAACACTGTGGGTAAGAATAAGAACCCTGATATTCTGAAAACATGGTGCTAGGGGCAAATAGTAGTAATGGATGATAACCTACTGAATAAATTTGTTGGAGGCAAGAAACATCAATGGATGCTAAAATAAGAGATAAGAGAATAATGAGGAACAGAACATTTGCATACCTCAGAATATCTCCTTACAAGATGCTTATTAATGACAAAGGGAAAAAGAATGACTACACAATGGAAAAAGGTGACCAAGGTTAATAATCACCAGCAATAAGACACACCAATATCATGTACCTCCTGAGATGTCAGATTGAGAAGGGCACAAATAACTGGCCAGTACTCTTTGAAGCTGTCAAGGTCATTAAAAAGCAAACAAACAAAAAAGGAATTGTCCCAGATTGGAGGAGCCCAAGAAGACAAAATCTGAATGCATGTATACATGCATTAAAATATCACATTAGTCCATTGATACGTACTGTTTTTATATTTTGGTATATCAGTTAAAAATAAATTTATTTTTTTTGTATGTGGCACTGGGTATTGAACTCAGGAGCATTCTACCTCTGAGCTACAGCCCCAGCCCTATATTAATTTTATTTTGAAACAGAGTCTTGTTAAGTTAATGAGAGTCTCACTATTTGCTGAGGCTGTCCTCAAACCTGCAATCCTCCTGTCTCAGCCTCCCAAGTTCTGGGATTACAAGTGTGTGCCACCACATCCAGAAAAAATAAATTTAATAAAAAAACAACAACACTAAATGCATTGTGAGATCCTACTTAGATCATGAACTAGCAAAAAGAAAGT